>WBMZ01006823.1:0-32894 GCA_013400975.1 Atrichornis clamosus | reverse complement strand
CGGGGCGGGGGCGGGAGGGTCCCTGCTCGCCCCGCCCCGCCCGGCCGCGCTTTGTCCCCGCCGCAGGTGCCCCGGGCCGGCTCTCCTCCGCCGGACCGCGCCCCGGCACACGGACAGTCCCGGTGCCTCAGCCGGGCACGGCCAGACCGTGCCGCGCCGCCACCGCTGGGGATGCTCACGGTGGGGCTCCGGGGGCGCGGCAGAGGTGTGCCCAGCAAGGGCACGGGGTGCCGGGCTCACCCGGCTGAAGGGGCTGGACATTCAGAACAGCATCAGCCGGTGGAGGCTCGGTGCCGAATGGGGCACGGGACCGCTTGGGCTGGTGGTCTCCCTGCTCTACCAGTGTTCCTGTAAGGCTAAGCGGGATCCAGGACAAGATCTTTTTACTGAGCATCTCTGTGCTGGTTTTGGTTGGGTTAATTTTCTCCGCGGTAGCTGGTGTGGGGCTGTGTCTTGGATTTGTGCTGGAAACTGTTGATAATCAGGGATGTTTTCGTTACTGCCGAGCGGCGCTCACACGGAGTGAAGGCAAGGGTTTTTCTGCTCCTCACCCCACCCACACGTTGTCGGGGTGCGAGGAGGAGAGGGGAGGGAACACGGCCAGGATAGCTGACCCCAGCTGACCCAAGGGACATTCCAGACCACACGGCGTCATGTTACTGCTATGAAGCTGGGGAAGAAGGAGGAAGTGGGGACGGTGAGAGTGTCTTCCTAAGTCTCCATTACTCATGATGGACCCCTGCTTTCCTGGGAATGGCTGAACACCTGTCTGCCCCTGGGAAGCTGTGAATGAATTCCTTGTTTTGCTTTGCCCGTGTGAGTGACTTTTGCTTTACCTATTAAACTGGCTTTAGTTTTCTCACTTTTGCCCTTCTAGTTCTCCCCCCCCACATCCCACTGGGGGGAAGGCATGGCACAGCTGTGTGCAGCTGAGCTGCCAGATGGGGTTAAACGAGAAAACCTCCAACATATAGAGTTTGCTATAGGAAAGTGCTTTGATTTTAGAGGCCATGATGCCATTTGCTTGCCCAGCTGCAAAAGCAAGAAGTAATTGTATGAAAAGAAGGCTCCTTAGGACTCAATTCCTACTCCTCATTATTCTGTCATTGTGCACTGCTTTTAAGGATGGTGATTTTGAAATTACAATAGACAGCCTTTGTTTTGTACATTAAAGCCTTTTAATTTTTTAAAACTTATTTTATTGTGTGTTGTGTCTTCACAGTAAGATATTGAATTGAATAGAGTTGCCATATAGTTGCATGCTTGAGGAATTTACACACATTGTGCCATATGGCTGATTAAATACTATCTACAAGGATCTCCCTGGAATTATAAGCATGTTGTAAGTCACACAACATATAGAGAAATTGTGTTGATTATGAGAGCCAATCTGTATAGGGTAATGAATACAGCCATTATGATCCAAACCATTCAAGATGTTATTTGTGACTTCTAAAGCATGCAAGCCAGTTATTGTTCTGCTTTTTAGGAGTTCACTGAAGGGGCAGCAGTCACCATTTCATATGAAACATTGCTTTGATTTTTTACACCAGAGGCAAAAAAAATCTGAAAGTTTATTGTTAATTATCAAATGTCTATTAGATGTGGGATGGGAAAAAAAAAGTTGACAAGGTGCAGAATTTGCATTTTCACAAACACAAAGCTTTTCCAAATCTAAGAAGTGAAAGGCACTGTGACACACAATTCCAGCAGCAGCACGCTGAGGTTCACTTCCTTATCCCCACACCCATGAACGTTCTCACAGAGATTTTCTCAACCACTTCAAATCCTCACAGCACAGCTCCAGTGACTGCACTGCAATGGACTGGCAAATAAAACCATTAGGTCTCCTTCACCTGGCCAGGAGAGGACAGGTAACACAACGATGTTTGTCACAGTGAGGGTAGCCCTGTTCATCCTGGCTGCTGGGGAGACCCCTGGCCCCTGTGGTTCCTCAGAGCAGGCTGGGCACTGCAGGAGAGCCCACACCAGCACAGCACCAGTGATTGGGGTCAGCACTTGTGGCAGAGCCAAGTCTGCTCTCTGTTTGCTCTCTTAGGAACAGCTCCCAGAACCGGAGTGTTCATCCAGGGAGAAGAGTGCTGTGACAGGGCACTTGACAAGAAATGAAATCCTCCCTAAAGCAGCCACCCCATGTTTTATCCAGACAGAAGCAAAAAGTTCCTACCAAGACTACAGGCTTGGTTTGGTGCCAGCGAGGGCCTGCATGTGATGAGCTGTCCCTCAGCCTCCCATGGACCTGAGCTCAGCAGCCAGGGAAGACCAGAGAACAGTGAGGCTGCTTTTTGAAGCAAAGCATGAAACCAAAAGGAAAATAAAAGCAAAAGGAAGGACACATGACTTGAAAACAACCTGCAGAAAGCTGTGACTCCCTCTTGGGAAGCCTAAACACGAAAGTAAGAGTCTCAAGCACAAGGAGAGTTAAGGCAAGACAACAGCAGCCACACCACTGCCATGACAGACAAACCCAGGGTTGCAAGGATTGTAGTTTTCATCTCTGTTTTCGCAGGGAAGAAAGGCTAGTAATGATTTATCAGCGTAAGAAAGGCACCCAAGAACACACCGGGATATTCTGGAGGTGCTGAGGAATTGCATTGCCTCAGATAACCAAACTTTCTTGAACTCAGTCTCACAGGGGGAACTCACAGACTGAACTGTGCTAACATTTTCATCTCTTTGTTGAGACTACAGCCTTGAGGCCCCTGATGTCATTTTGATCCCACACCTGCCTGACTGATCAGAGGGTGAGCAGCAGCACCAGCTTGTAGTTCCCAGTGAGGACACACGCTGGAAGGTGCAGCCAGCCTGGGTGAAACTGCTCTCCTGCCACACCTCCTCCCCAGCTCTGCTGGACAGCATGGACTGCAAGAAGAGAGAATTTGCAAAGGACATCATATTAGACTGAGAGTGGAATCCTTCACACTTAGCAGTAGCACTGTAGCACAGAGGATGCATTAAGGAAGAATCTCTATTTTTTGACAAACATCTACGAGTGCAGCAGGCGCTGACGTAAGGTCTGGAACCATATATAGGGAATTTCTAGACCAGCTCTGCAAACCTCCCAAAGGTGCTAAAGGATTACTGGCAAGCTTAGGATTTAATTTCTCACAAGCCATTCAAAATAAAATGCACTTAGTATTATTAGCCAACAATCCCATTTTTCACTGCCTTCCCTGGTTATCTGTGGGCCTATCACCTGCACATGGGCCTGTCCCAGAAAAACACTTACCTATGTGGTTAATCTAAGCAGGTGATTGCCCAAGTGCTTCACTGCATTGGAGAGGGTCCTGCATTCCTGCAGGGATCCTGCCAGACTCCGTTACCCTGATTCAGGAGTGCTTTTTTTCCTGGGCAGGAAGAGGATTATAAATGCCATTACAGCTTCCATTTCCCAGCTTCAGAATTCCTGCGAGATAGAGCTGTGATGCTTTAATGTATTTCAAGTACTTCAAAATTAAAAAAAAACCAACAGAAAGTAGCCTTATCATGACATCTGCACACTTACCTCTCTTGATAGCAAAGCCAAGACAGACTGGCCAAGGTCCACATGTGAAGAACTCCTTAAGCAATGCTTTTTGTGCAGGTCGTGCCTCCTGCCAAAGCAAGGGACACAGGATGTACTTGGGTACATACAAAGGATGTACTTGGGTACTCGATCAGACATCGCTCCTCAGCTGCACGCACGGCCAGACAGCACTGCTGGTGTGCTCAGGGGAAATCTGGGAAATCTCAGGAGGTGTAAACACCGTGCAAGGCTGGCTATGGCAAGAGCAGCTGGCTGGACACCACAGCTGTGGCTGTTCCTCCCTGGGAGCCACCTGTGCCGTCACCCATCGGCGGAGGTGCCAATGGCTCTGTCACTAAGCAGCCACTTGCTGGCTTCTCCAGGCCTGTGCGGGGAGGGTGCTCCAGCTGTGCTGCAGGAAACCGGTCCTCAGGCTGCAAAGTCCTGGCGCTGAAGGGCTGCCCTCTGCTGACTTACCCTGGAGCGCACGGGCACAGCCTCCGAGGGTGGGAGGAATGCCAAATCCAAGCACTGCCTTTCCCAGAAGGACACTACCCGGGTGCCCAGCCAGCTCTGCAGGATCACACACTGCTGCCCTTCGTGCCAGGGCTCCTGTACTCCTTGTACACCTCCTTCAGCTCCTGGGGAGGGGAGTCTTGGCAACTGCAGGCGCATCCTGGGAGTTCCCTTCAGCATCCACCTTCGTGGAAGAGCATACAAGGGTCTGCAGGGACCTTGGGGAAACTCCTCCTTGCGCGAAGGGTCAGTGAAGTAGCACAAAGAGGCACCACCAGTGATGGTGAGTCTGTGTGATGTGCCACGCTGTCCTTAGCACAGCCTTAAAGAGTCAATATTGGCCCAGCAGTCACCAGATTTTTGTATTTTGTTGAAGTACAACAAATAAAAGTTCTCCCAAAGTTTAGCTCCTGAAAAATAAGGTACTTTTTCATAATATCTGATTTAAGAAAATTACACCAATATGCTGCTTCTGAAACACCAGCATTAACTATTTTCAGATACAGAACTACAAATTAGATGGACAACCATTCCAGTTGACTCTAAATCCCCTCTTCTTCATTTTTCATACAAGGCACTTTTTTTTCTCCTCTGCCACTGAGAGCTGAGCAGAGATAAAGCCTCCTCACTCTGCACACCCAGACAGTGGAAGGGAGAGGAGTTAAGGCAGGGTTGTTGGTGAGGGCCAGCACTGGTCTCACTGGACAAGAGGAGAGCACTGACAGCTTCTGCAGAGCTGCTGCCTGCACCAGCACATCGTGAACGTGGTCACACACAGAAGTGACAGCACTGCCTTGGCTCCCTCTGCCCCTGCAGGCTCCATCCCTAACTCTAGGGAGCAAGTGCAAGAACAACTTCTGGTAAATTGGGAACACCTCAAGGGGCAGGTGTTTGCATCTGTTCCAGTGTTTTACTACTCTGACAGGAAAAAAACCCCACAACACTTTTAAAATGTTTATTTAAACATTGAATTTTCTATCTCTCATTTGTGCCCACAGCCACTTGTCCTTCTACTAGATATCATCAGGAAGTCTCTCACAGTCATCTTTAACCCATCAGAAATTTTTATACATGGTGAGATCCCCCAGCTGTCTCTTCTCCAGGCTGAACAGCCCCAGCTCTCTCAGGCTCTTCTCACGTGTCAGAAGCTCCAGGCTCTCCATCATCTGAGTAGCCCTTGGCTGGACTCTCTCCAGCGTATCCTTGTCTCTCTCTGTACTGGGGAACCCAGCAGCGCACACTGATGATGCCCTAGAGCTGTTGCCCCTCTCTTCTGCATCCTGGAGTGCAGGTAAGCAGATGGGAGTGGCGGCAGGAAAGCACAGGGCTTGGTTTAAGCTGTAGAGCTGTACTGCAACACAGCAAAATCTACCTTACGAGCACTTCCCTATTTATCTTTCTCTGCCTGAAGGCTTTCAAGATCATTTACAGTAACTGCCACACAAGAGGGTTATTAACATCTCACACAACTCCCATGAGCATCTCTCTAGCTTGGACAAAGAACACAGCAATTAAGAGGAGGATACACACAGCTGCTGGACATCCCCCTTGAGGTCAAAATGCCACAGCTGCCTGGTCTCAGCCCAGTATTTTTCAGGACAACTCTGTGAAAAGGCAGAAGAAAATAGCGGCAAAACCTCTCCGTTGTTGGTTTCCTTGTGTAGATATGTGAGGCCAACTGGAAAACAGTATGAGGGGGTCACCATCGTTCAGGTAAGTCTATTTCACAATATGCTCCACACAGTCAAGTATTGCACAGTAATAAACTCTCACCTTTTCACAATTTCTTAATTTTGTTTCTGCTCTTGAGTACTTGTTTTCAGACAGGAAAAGGAAGGAGCAACTACTGCCATAAAAACAGTTGAAGACCTCAGACACAAATTGACCTAAAAACAGGCCAGTAGGTCTAAAGAGACAAAAATGACATTGGGACATATGGATATGCAACCAGAGGAAGTAAGTGCAAAAAAATAGAAGACAACAAAGAAATGCTGTCTGTGAGACTAGCCAAACACTAGGACAGATTACCTTGGGAAACTGTGGAGTGTCCATCCCTGGAGATAATAAAAGCCCTCTGCAACTTGCTCTGACCTGGGTGAGCAGACGAGGTTGGACTAGAGCTCCAGAGGACTCCCTGGACCTTGAGCTGTTCTGTTAATCACCATAATATAATACCAGCCTTTACTCAGGAGGGTACTAAAGGACAGATTAAAATTTATGCACAAACCCTACAAGAATCAAAGGAGTTACGGTTATTGGAAGAACAAACTTTCGGGCACAGCTCTAAGCATGTGCTCATCACTTACTACAGTTAAAAGACAAATTTACCCCCAGGCTTAAACAAGTCCTCGTGCTCCTTTCTGAATGGCCTTTTGTGTGTTGTTCTGTACGTAGCACTTGGCTTCACTCATTTTTCGTGCTCCATTTACTGAGCATTATGGTCTGAGCAGAATTCCACACACCAGCCTGAAGCACGGTTGCTAAAGCACACACAGGAAAAAAATGACCAGTTTCTAACCATGAGAACTGAAAACCCTGCGCTGCATCTTGGCAGGAGACCAACACTACTAGCAAAATACTGGGAAAACAAAAGTAGCAGCTAGAGACATCAGCATAAAGAACCTGGAATCATGACTCCGGCACCACACCCTCAGAACTTGTCAACAGTTCCCTACAGCCTTCCAGTTTGATCCCACTTTCACAAAATGAAGCAGTGTGCTTATAAGCAGTTCTCAAACAAGGTATCTATCATATATGTAACTAGAGAAAACACTTAGAAAAATCAGCCACTGAAAAAATACAAATAAATTTACATTGCTAATATTCCAGCCAGAAGCAGCAGGCAAGTTTGCCTCAGAAGATAACAGCTTAGCATTCCTTACACTCACAGGTTCACTTTGGATCATCTGGAGAGTGGCCATTTTCCAACATTTTCCTGGACACATTCAGCAAATTGCTAATGACAGGCAAAAAATTCATAGTGGCTTTCTGTGACTGAGGAATCGATTCTGCCATGCCTACAGCTAGTGCTGTTATATTTAACATCATGCCAGTTCAGCATTGCTTTCAGTTAAAAAAAACAAAAAAATCTCACTAACCAAAAGAAACAAAGACCACCCTCACCCTTTTAAACTTGAGAAACGTGGTTTCTGCATTTAGAAATTAAATTTTAGCATTATTCATCCACTCAAAATGTTGTTTTTGTCCCTCTGCACGTGCACTGGGCCTGGTGCCCAGCACAAAAAGAAACAAAGGTAGCAGAGACACAGCTTTGTTTCCATTCACAGCCTCTCGCTGCCAGAACCAGCTGCCAGGAGCAGCTACAGCAGAAATGAGGTGCTGGAGATGTGTGACACTCCCATCAGCTCCTTTTATTGATTCTTGGGAAGTGACTGGGTTAATTCAGACATTTCCTGCACCAAGGTTCCTCTGCAATGGCAATTCCTCACTTTGCCTCCCGGGAATTCTCAATCACTTTCTGTAAGCAGAATTTTGATTACATGGATGTCAACCTTTTGTTCTTTAACAGCAGTTGTTAAGTCGGTCCCTGGAAAAAGCAGTCCAGAGAGAGGAACCCTCCAGCACAAAGGGAAGTGTTTTATTTCAACAGATCTCCACCCATGCTGTGCTCATTCTCTGGGAATACCACTGCAGTGCAAGGGCAGTACCTGATGTACAGACAATGACAGCACTTGACTGAACCCAGCAGGCCCAGCAGAGTAACTGGTATTTACCTGCAACTCGACATTTCCCTGCAAGGAGAACTGGGAGGCTTTGGACAAAAGCTGAATGCAGCTGTGTAAGTACCAGACAAGCCTCCAGACCCAGTGGGGACCAGGAACAGACAGGACACAGCACCACTCAGATGAACAGCATTTAGCTGATGCAAAGTTTGGAAGGAGAGGGAAAGAGGCACTGATTTCTGAATCATTAAAAAATATGCAGCACAGTTCAACTGGAGGAAAAGCATGGAGAATACTACATCCCTGCAGAGGGGCATCAGAACTGAGTGCTGAAAAGCTAAATATCAAGCCAAATGGAACTCAAACATCATCCTCAAGATCAGCTTTGTTTACTGCCTGGATAATGAAAACAATAACCTTTTTAAATAATCACCTGAGTACTCTAACAGGTCCAACGCAACATCTTAACAGAGCTTCTGGCAGCTACAATGCAAAACTACAACTTACGTCTCCAAAGTAGTAATTTAAATCTTTAAAAAACAGAAGAATATTCAGCTCATTTTACAGAGGAGGCTGCACAGAACATGTACAACAACCTGCCAAAATGCTATTAATGTTGCAGGAATCCCTCCTGAAGCCCACTTAGTCTCAAATGTCAATCCAACACTGCATGTTGACAGGAGCCAGGTCTTCAGCCACTCAAAGCTGGGTTTGCATCCATCCTCTTCTGTTTATTTCTCACCAGCTAGTAAGTGCTCCCTCCTATTTCTCATCCCCAATTTTTGCATTTGGTGTTTTAATTATAGTATGGGAAAAGCAGGAATGGAGAAGCAGCACACCTAAAAAAATAAGCATACCCAAAAAACCTCAGTGCTAAGCCCTCTTCTTCTAGTCTGGACTTCAAGTTCCAGAGACAGGAAGGGCATATGTGCCAAGACTGTGGAACTAAGGTGCCTGTAAGCAAGGTGATGGCATTTGTACTGCACAAAGCAGCTTCTTAGCTTATATTAGTCAATAAATATGTAGAACATCTATAGCAAACTCCAGAAGTGTCTGGGAACAGCTCACAGGAATCACAGTCAATTACAGTCTTCTACACAGATACTGCAGGTATCAGAACTGACTTTTGGAGTCACAAACCAAATGTCTTCTTGTGCCACTTCCTCACTTCTGTCAATGCAGTGGAGCTCAAAGTAACAAAAAAGCGTTGAGAGTTTAGCTTGTTTCATCCATGCAGGTATTTTCAACCCTGAGTGAAACTTACCCAAGTGTGTTAACTGAAGATAATTTTATATGTGTACCATTCTTGTATTTATTTTGACTGATGATAAACCCCTTGCAATTGCCTTTCTTGTGCCAGACAATTCTACACAAAGTCATAATCAAATTCACCTGAGTAGGAAAGAACTAAAAGATGAGTGAGACTCATTTCCTGCCTTTCCCTGTCTTCATTCTATTGCTACTGAGGAGAGGATTCTGTACACACCTTGGGAGTGTCCTCCTCATACTGAACCATCATATAACTACTCTTAATTCTGCCTAATATCCAGTTGCAGTACTCCATTCCCCATTACTTCAGAAAGAAAGCTGCGACAAGATCAGGAAAAATAAAACTCGGAAGGTAACAAGTGCATGCAGGTTCAGTGATCTCAAAAACAGGCCAAAACTACTTAAGACAAAAGGCAAATTAACAAATCAAAATGGAAAAGAAGCAACCATTTCCAAGTATGTGACCAAGTTTAATGATACATTTGTTCTCTGAAACACTTGACCATCAATAACATTTCATGGGTTACGAAGCCCAGAATGTTACTTCATAGGTGTTTTATATGAATATTTACAAAGACTTTCAAAATTCAGTGGCACTAAACAAACGAGAAGAACTTAAAACTTTAAGCTACAATGCTTAAAAAATGTAAACAGTTTATTTTACATAGTTGTAAAATACAAGAACTTTCTAATGCAGCTTAATTTTATCTGGAAGGTGAATATATCCTGGTGCCCGTGAACAAGGAATGAGAGAATTCTTTACACAAGTATTGTGCTCCAGTGTGCAAAAAATTATATATAAGAAAGGAATCTAAAGTTCACAACAATTAAAAGACAACAAAAAAATTTTCACGTCCTGAAGTTGAGAAATTTATAAAAACATTTACACATGGTTGCTGACCCATCAAAAACTTGCATAACTTAAAATTCTGAACAGCTACTACAAATTCAAGATCTTTCTCAAATGGAATTTTGTGCAAAGATCGGACTAGATTATTCAGCATTTTTCCAGCCTTCCCTTCCCATCCCAATTCCTGACATCTAGTGGCCACAAGCACCACTAAAATCCTTTTGCTATAGGCTCCAATTTGTGCATGTAACCAAAAGGCACACACATGTGTGAACACATTTTCGTGCAGAAACCTGTGCAGGTTCACAACGATGTTGCAAAACAACTCTTCATAGAAAGTTTAGAGTCTAATGGTTGGCAGGATTATTCTTACACATTCCTTTCTATCCTACAAGCCCACGTGTTAAGAGGCACGCTGCTTTCCAAGGATCCAATATTTGAGTAGCCTTAAAATAAAGATTTAAAAATAAATCAGCCTGTAACATTATTATATTAGATACTTTGCTTTCGCCTGCATTATTTATGGAATTTTAATCCCACAGTACCATAGCTTTATGCTGTCAGTTGCAAAACAACTAAGATACATATTTCTTTTTGTTAATGAAGACTTTAATTGCTCCAGTAAAGTCAGCCGATAAAAGCACTTCTGTGTGATCTGTCTTCAGAGCTCCTTAACAGGAAAGAGAATAAAATGTTAGTTGACTAAAGAAAAAATAAATATATATATATATATGAAAATCAAGCTCTCATTAAAATATATGACATCACTGTGATACCCTCCTTCCTCTATCCTGATTTCTAGTCAATACTTCAAGAAGCATCAGCATTTCTAGGAAAGGATCTTTTTCATTAATTCTTGCTACAGCTCTACCTCCTAACAGCTCCAGCGTAAAAAGAATAATCCTAAAGTACCCAGGACAGCAGCTGTGCCCCTCACCTCACGTTCTCAGCTTTTAAGAAGACAACAGCTGCCAAAATGTTCAACTGCCAAGGTGGAATATATACCCATGCCACTGCAAGGACTTTTCTTCTGAAGAAGCCCCTCTCCTAGACTGGAAGTATTCATAATCTTTTCCTGCTCATACCACGGTATCAGCAGAGCTCATCTTGAACACCTACCAGAGGGTATGGTGTCTAATGTCTCACAATCTTCTCCCTTACTCTCAGCTTCTTGCTTTTCAGACGTTTCCAGCGATACCATCAAACCAGGGTTTGGAGCAAAGATCGCAGAGGTGACGACTGCATTGTGTGCTTCAGAAAGACAATCCAACTGTGATTACCTTGTTTCAAGGAATTGTTAATTTTACAAAAATAGCAGGCATAAGTTCTAGTAAATATCCAAGAATCTCAGGGGTAGTGGCATCAGGTAAGCTCAGAATTCAAGCAGCAATTGTCATTGTTCTACAATCTTAGGGATCTCAGAAGTTGCTCTAAGTGCCCAAAACTAAGTGGCAAGAGGTCCAAAGCACATTTGATGTAGACACAGCCCACATTTCCTAAAAACTGTGTGTGTGAAGGAGATAAAAGAGCTGATTTTTTCCCCTCCTTTTTTTTAGCCTACTGTGAAAGAGAAAAAGCCTGCATTTGTTTTCAAAGTCATTTTCCATAAAGGACATAAGGGTTGATAATTATTTTGATTTCTACCCTTCTACAGTCAGCCAGCAAAACATTACATTCATTCAGAATCTCTTACTGAAGTTGGACAAACTCTAAGCTATTCTGTCTCTTGCCATCCCAAAGAGAGTCTTCTGTGAAAAAAGATTCCTGACAGTCCTCCAATTACAACACATCTTGCTAAGAATTTGTTCTAACTAAAGGTATAGCAAATAAAATATTTCAATTTTTAAATCATATAAGCTTCAATAAAACAAAGATCAAAAGCTGGTTTTTACCTTTAATGCCTTCCCAGAAGTCATTACGGTCCCTTCTTACAGATGTAAACTTGCTCAGGTCGTGGTATGTACTCCAAATATAGACATATTTATCTTCTGAACCACTTACAATGTAGGTAAAATCATGGCTAAAGATTCAAAGGAGGAAAAACATTGCTTTTCTTAGCTTTTCAAGCATGCATTACAGTAGCTCTGCATTTACCTACTGCTTGAGTAGCACATCTCTAAACTCTGACACTAACCAGGCTACAGCCCAGTAAGTAAAGAAGACTTAATCTGGTAAATTCACCTGGAGCAGGGGGCAGGACGAGATCATCTCCCAAGGTCCTTTCCAACCTCAGTCCTAGCACAGTCCCTGCACTTACAGCAGTAGTAAAGGACATTCTGTCCACAGGGTACAGCAGCATTCACTCATCCTCAGAAGCTCCCAGCTCACAGGCAGCTTCATCACTCCTGACCAGAGCCTTTTGTTACCTTTGTGTTCCAAGCCAAGTGACATTTCAGAGGCTCAGTTTCATACCAATGTAGATTACCTAAACAAAAGCCTCTGTACTTCAGCCACAGCATTTCCCAAATCCAACAACTCCATTGTTATGATGCTCTCTTACCTAAAGCTGGCTTTGATTTGGCTGCTGCTGTTGACATAACCTTTGTACTTCATAGATAGAGACAGATCTCTTAGATCATACAACCTGATTCTGGAATCATTTGATGTCACTAGTATCTAGAAGACAAAAAAATATATTTAGGAGTGGAAACAATTAGCCATCTGTAACCATTTTTTCACCAACACATTAATCACAGCATAATGTCATTAAAAAAATATATATTCTATTTTACCACTATTTAGTGTTGTATTAGCCTAAATCAGCAAAGAGTAGGGTTCATTTTAGTAGTGTTAAAAGACTTGGCACAAACTTGCTAAGCATTAGGTATAAATATCAGACTCCAGTACTGAGCCAAAGTTGCACTGAAAGACAGTACCTTGTTTTCTCCTGGCAAGGGTTCAATGCCAGTAATTTTTCTTCCAACTCTATTTCGACCTCTGGTAGAACGCACATGTATTTGTGTGTGGTACTTCAAGTGCTGAAAAGATATTCAAAAGTGTCCTGATTTGAAATAATGGTGTAAAAACTTTAGTTTGCTTCAAGTTCTAACAGGCTTGTTTCTTGATATTTAAATAACCACGACTTCTAAATCTGTTTGTTATTTAACATAAAAAAACCAAATCCACCGTCCCCAAGTTTTTACCTCTGTGTCATAAAAGATGCATCTTCCATCGTAGGTGCCTATGACTGCATATTTGCCATTCTGACAGAAGTTGGCTGCTGTAATCAATTTTGTCTGCCCGTCTACTTCATTCCATAATGCCACTTTTTTGTCAGGAATGTTCCAGAGTCGGAGTTTTCCATCCAATGAACCACTTAAGAAGTACCTGTCATCCTGAGAACACACACAAGTTTAATCTCCACTTGTGCTTTGAGTATGTCCCTGCCTTCCTTAAAGCCTTCCCACCCCATTTCCAAATAGCTTCTCTCCCGAATGAAATAAAAGCTCATTTTTATGGCTAAGAAATTTGTGGCAAATGGAGTTCAAATTCTTGAAGTTTTTGACAAGATCACACACATGCAGTTACAGCCCAGGTTAGAAAACTGCTCACTCAGCACAGGTGCGTTCTACCCTCTCAACGTAAGTTGGAAAAACACTAAAACCTTGTCAGGAGCTGGAAGCTCCTTTCAGAGTTTCCCATACAACTCCTAGTTCTGTATGTTCAGGGAACACTGACAAACACTCTCCCTTCACTTGAGTTTTATTAATATTAGGAAGCTTCATTACAGTATTTTTCAAAAATTATAACATTGGTTGAAAGCAATCTCTGGAGGTCTTTGATCCATATACCCTGCCTGTAGCAAGGACAATCTCAAAAGTTTGATCAGGCTGCAGTGGATTATATCCTGTCAGGTTTTAAACACCCCCAAGGATTTTGTGGCTCCTGAACAACCAGTTCTGTTTCATTAGGTCTTTTTTTCCATTGATATTTAATTGAAACATCCCTTACTAGAAATTCTGATTTTTCACAAAGGTACTCTAAACTATACCAGCTGTGATGTTACAGCCAATAGAAAATTCACTTTCTACTTCACATCTACACATGGTTAAACCACATGGACAGTCCTGGTGAAGATCAGTGAAGATGAACCCTGAAAGTTCTGGAATATTATCCAACCGACATATTTTTGAAGTGAACAAACTCTACTATTCAATTACATTTTTAATTGAAAATAAAGAGAGAGGACTGTTATAATGTTAAAATTCTGCCTCTCTGGAAGTAAGAGGGCAGTTACACTTACCCTTGGATGGAAAGCTATAGCAGTGACAAAGTCTATATGCTGGAAACAGCAAAGACATTCTCTTCTTGATATGTGCCATAATCTGACAGTTTTATCCATAGAAGAAGAAAGCAAGAAGTAATTCTGTGAAACAAGAGAACTCCACAGTTAACAGACACAAAAGCAACTGGAAATACAGAAGCAATTTGATTGGTAAAGCCCTACCCATTTCTATACTGCCATGAAATTCAACACTTTATCTTTTCAGACACCATTACTGATTGATGCTTTCTTTGAGGGTGGGTGTACAGCTCTTAGTCACAGAAATTTTTCTGTAAGAATCTCAGGGAAAATGGATACTTAGAATGCAGTTAAAGCATTCAGAGAAGAAACTGCACAACAGACTTCAGAGATGCTTAAGATGCTTCAACCAGACTGTGTTCTTAGTACAACTGCATTCCCATGAGGAGAATTAACTGAGTAAGTTTTGTATGAAACAAAGTAATGCTCTAATTTTAAGATATAAGTATATATTCAGCAAGTTCAGAATGCGTACGCTTTGCATAAAAAGTGAAGTGTACTGAAGACAGGAAAAGCTGTAACATCATAAATCACAAACCACACAGCTCAATGGAAAGTCCTCCCACTCTAAACAATTTACTTTCATTATTGAATACACAACTGTAATTGTTACTAGCTTGATTTTTTATTTTTAAGACAACATTTAATTACACAAGCCCAAGAAGGTTGCTCATTTTATTCCAGCTATTTCAGCTGGAATAAGTGTTGCCCCTGCAAATCTTTTCTCTTAACTTAAAGGATTGTTTCATATTGTTCAAACGTATAGTTCCAATGGCAACTGACAACAAGAAACAGGAGACAGGAAGACACAGGAGAGCTGTGCAGCCTGAATTAAGGTGCCTTACTTTAGACCAGGAAAGATCAAGAAGATCTGCTGTATGGCCCTTGTATTTGCAAAATGGTCGTTGACGGAACGGGGCATTTTTATCATCTGGGTCTTCATCAACTCCACTGCAAATCTATCAGAGAAATGTACAGAAACATTACCAAATATTAGCTGGAAAAATTAACAGTAAGGCACTTACTGCTTTAAACGAGTACAAGGACAGTAACAATTTAGGTAACAACTCTTACTACTGTAGAATAAACAATATTTCACTAATAAACAACAAAAGTAAATATCAAGTACAATGGGCTTTGAAACATCATCCTGAAATTGCAAAATTAAGAATATCTGAATTTTCTATCTTTTAGCTCTTATTCAGTGGGATCAGTTTGATCAATTTAAGCAACACTTGAAGATAAGCTTTTGGAACAAAGTGTGTCAGCCTTGAAAACTGCATTCCACTTCAGAATATAAACTGTGAGTTCAGGTTTCCAATTCCCTAGTGCATATCATGAATGACAACTTCCTAGTAATGGACCATTTCAGGATAAACAGGTACAAAATTTAAAAGTCCTAAAAGGCCATATTCAAAACCTCTCCAGGTAAAAAAACCAAAAAAATTCCAACCACTCAAAACATCTCTGGTGTGTGTGTGGCTTAGCAAGTTAAAGAAAGATTGCTGACCTCTCTGCTTCCCTCTCTGCCAAAACAAAAAACACTAAATAATGCTACTGCCAAGATCTTCAGTTAAACCCTGCATCTGTTTCTTACACTACTGAAACTTTAAATACATTAATTTTAATGGCAAGGTTTACTACAGTATCTGGAAGCTCTACAAGTAAGAGTGTCTGAATACTTTTTGTCAGTCATGTTCCATTTTTTTCTAGACAGATGTGGAAAATTTAAATATGTCAGGTATTATTATGCTTCTGAGAATCTCATTGTTCACTTCGGCCTTCCTCAGAAAAGATACCAAGTCAAATGTCAACCACAAGTAATGGTCAGAGATAAAACACTAAGACAGGAAATTCAACAGTGTAGGTTTTTTCCCCTTAGCAATTCACTCAGTAAGCTCCTCTGGCAGGAGGCCACAGTATAAGTATGCAGATTTTGTAATGCATTAAATTCAGGGACAGACTTCCTTGCTTGCACCCCATACACATGGGATTAACAGTATTTGATTGAAGACATCTACTGATATCCCAGTTTGTGCCTCCAAGACACAAGCTAAGAACTCTTTAATGTTTGGATAAAGTAACAGTGACGTTCTGGCACCAGAGACCAGTGCAGCCCCCCAGCTGTCCCCCTCCCAATACCTTGTGTACCTACCCCTGCATCGGTATCAGACTTGGAAGAATTTAAGCTCTCTTGAGATGGGGAAGGAGAGACACGGCCTGGAACAGAGACAGCAACACCATGGTCAACATTCAGATCCCAAATAACCAGAATTGCTACTGTGTCAGAGCTCTAGCAATGCATAGAGAGGTACCTTCTGTGTTGTACTTCATGCGCATGTTATTGAAATAGTCAAAAGCATTCTTTAAAACCCATATCCTTACTACGTTGTCCTGCCCTGCAGATGCCAGTAATCGACCGCAGTGAGAAAATTTCATTGTCCAAACAGCACCCTGTCAAAATAAAGAGATGATTGTGTAAGTCACATGAACTGCTTTTCTCCATACCAAGAAGCCTTTCTACAATGTCAACTGACAAGATTCTAGACATACACAAGATACCACAAGTAAAATAAACTGTAGATCAAAACACTGATAAGTAATTGTTAAGACCAGTGGACTGTGCAACATGTGCAAAAAGACTTTGAAAGAAAAAGCCCACAGGGCAGATGACTGTAGGAGACAAGTTACAGGAGGTCAGCATTACCACAGAATTCCACATAAAACTGGCACAGTTATCTGAGGGACTCAGAACCTCCTGTCTGGTTTGTACAACTGACAAGTACTTGAAGCTGCACTTGAGGTTTGCACGCTTTTTTTGGAAGTAGAAACTGTGCTTGGTTGCATCAATTCTGGCAACCAAAATGAGTACTACATATATTTGTTATATCATAATTGGCATGAGAGTTTTGCAAAGCCTCTGAAGGTAACAATTCTTTCTGCATTGCAAAGTCCAAAGAGTTACTAGTCAATAGAACATAACCACACAAGCAGTATCCTGTTTTCTCCTGCTGTTTAATAAACAGCTACTAGGAATTTGACTCCACCAATTTTGGGGAACTTCCTAGTTTTAAGAAGTCAAATATTAGCATGATGGAAACTAACATAGATAGATTACCAGTAGGACTCGAAAGTACAGTTGTGAATGACAAGCTTTAAATCACCAGTCACGGACTGCTGTAGGTCATCACCCTCAGCCCAACAGAGATCGGGGATTGCTTCAATTGTCAGACAGCTGCTGTCAGCAGAACAGTTTGGGAAGTCAGGAATACTAGAATGTATTCCAGACTCCATAGGAAAGCATGCATTTTTCCAACAGTGATGAATAGGTATTTTTTTCTGCCTCATTCTCCACAGGTATGTCTGCAAATACCCTATCCTGTTTTCTCCCTTCCTTATCATTCTGATTCACATACTCCATTAACCTCTCCCTACTCTTGCCTCCAGAACCTATCAAATATTTCTGTTCAATACTTGTGTTCATCTCTCTAATACACTAATTTATTTACTGCTGCTCTGTGCTCAAGTGTGGTAGTGGAAAATAGCCTATTTCAGTCTAAATTTGAAACTGCAGGAACCAAAAAACCCAAGTACTGCTTTATGCCTTAACTCTTCAAGGGAAAGCTCTGGAGAATCCCTGGTGCCTGAGAATCTACATACTTTTACCCCCTCCAAAGATCTGGTCAAGTCAGTCAAATTTTCATTTTTTGCCAGACTATTATTTTCCATAATGAAGCTGTTCTTCAAGAAGAATAAGCCTGGCAGTCATTTCTGGACGTCACCAAGTATATGAAAATTAAAAGTTGAATCTCAGGCTGAACAGATTCAGCAAAACAGATGACATTTGAGACTTACCATATGCTCTCCACTGAGATCCTGAACAACTTTAATTTGTTCAAAATCGTAAGGTCCCTTGAAGCCATGTGCTGCTTTGAACTTAACTGGTCTTGTGTATGGCATCCCTTCATCATCACTGGAAGAGGGATCATCTTGATCTGTATGAAAGACTAAGAGGAACACAAATTCAGCAGTACATATTGCAGCACCCATTTCATCTGGTAGTAAGCTTTTTGGTAGCAGACTAGTTTAGGATTAGACAATTTCTATAGGCAATTTAAACATCTTAAAGCAAAACAAGAGTACTGTTGTATTAAGGTTGAAAAAAACACCTGCACTAATTTTAGGCCACAGTGAATCCAAACACTGAACACTGAAAATAAGAACTGCTATCAGTTTTTGTTCTGCCCCTTTCTTGACACGTCTTGCATTCAGCAGATCCTGCACTAAGTGATTTCTGTCCATTTCATGTGTGCTGAAAATGAGTCTATTGGATTCTTCTCCCTGAATACACTGCAGCGGCCTGGTGATTTGCCCCTGAAGCATAAGAATTGCAAAAGAGCTGTGGCCAACAGCCAGTGGCAACACAAGATGCTGAAGTGCAGCAGTTCCATGGCATTTATGTCAGGCTGTGGTTAGACCAGCTTGCTGCAGCACTAGAAGTCTGTCTGAAAGATATGCTGATGACACAGGAAGGGAAGAATTCATTTGCAGTTGGGAAATCTAACAGGAGCTCAAGCAATATGAGAATTCTAATGGTGGCACTGGTTGCCAGAAAACAATCTGGTTTACTAAAGTAATGAAGACAACCCCACTTCTACGTTTGCTGGAAGAACTTTCCAAAAACATTTACATTTTGATATCCAGACTGCTTTCTAACAGCACAACAAAAAACCAGAGTATTCAACTGGTTTAGTTGAAAAGGTCTCTCAATTACCACTTTACAAAAATGTATCCTTGTAACCTGGTAGTCTCAAAATGCCTACTGAGCTACATGCTTTAACTCTAAAGTCGTATCATCCACTGTAGAAGAGGGGCAGAATGAAGCAGTTTATGTTTCTCTGCCAGCTTTGATTCCTAAAAGCACAATATAAACAAACTATCCTATTAAAAAAAAGAAATAAACGTCACTCACCCTCGTCTCGAACACTCTTAACCTTATTCACAGCACGTTCACCATATTCTTCAGCAAGGTGCTTTGCTTTCTTTACAGATTTGCCAAGGAATTTTTTCAGTTGAGTCCTGAAAAAGCAAGGGTACTTTTAAAACACAAAATAATGGAAAAATCTAATTTTTTTGCTATTATGAATCAATAATTTTGATTTGAAAACAATCTTATCTTTTTTCATTACTGCTTCTTAAGCGTAAAATTGAAAGCAGTCATGCAATCTTCAGTTCAACCGCAGGGCTACAGGCTTATGTAAAATCAGGTATCACTTGTAAAGTGCTTATTTGAAAGGTAACTTGTTCAGTAGTTAGAAGGGAAGCTTCAGCTTAGCAAAACAAAACCTGCTTTTTCTTTATAGGGAAAGAAAAAAACATAAAACAGCATCTTACGTTTTCTGCTTTAACCTCCCTCCATCAGTGTCAGTTTGCTGTGTCTGCATTTTGTCTTCATCATCAGACTGTGCTGCGTCATTACTAGGAAATACAGAAGTGATTGTTTAGTATGATTTAAAAGGATTGTTTAATTAATGAAATTGAATGAAACATTAGTAAATCAGTAGGATCCGCACTTTAGGATCTATCTTTACTCCTCTATGTAACACATTGAAAAAACATGGACCTTACGTTAATCACATAATAAACAGGCATCTTGATACCAGAACTGCATACACTCTCCAGGAGCCAAAGATATATTACTCCCTTCCAGAAATTTCTAACTTAAGCTGACTGTGACACTTTGAAAGCTAAGAGCAGACAAAATCCATTATGTTACTAGGAACTGGTAACATGCCATTGTGTTCTCATATCTTGCTTTCCACAGATCAAATAAATTAGTAGAGGTTAATTCTGAAGTAGAAGTTTGTACACGGAAGAGTACAGTACTACAGAAGTGACCCTTTCAATGATACATCAATGCAAAAAACCTAAAAATTGTCTGATTTGTAAATTTATATAGGACTTTGAAAAAACTGACACAATTTTCTGATCTTTAAGAATGTGTCTTTTTCTATCAAAGATTACAAGTAGACTCTACAAGTAGAAGGGTCTAAAGCTCTATTAAGAACAGGTAAACCTCAAAGCAAGCAGCTGTACTAATGACAACAGATCTTCAGAGGAACAAAAACCACTGAAAAAGCTACAGGAGGTGGTGGCATGAGCAACATACTTGAATATAAACTATGTTTAACTCAGTGTAGAAATGACAACATTTAGCACATCAAGGGCTAAGTGCAGTTCAGCTGGATTTTCAGATGTACTTGCTTGTCAAGTTCCAGCAATATCATCAACTTTTAGTTAACAAGAAAAATCAATAAGCAACCTAGTTCATTGAGAACTGGGAATTAGCACTCAGATTAGTCAGACAGATGGGTTGGGACTCCTCCACTTGCATAAGAGCAGCCTCTGTGTATGCAAAAACTTTGAGAGCAACAGCACCATAAAGAGCTGAAAGCTCTCATGATTCATACCTGACATATTCTTTAGTTCTCCTCATGATATGCAAAGTCAAGGGATTAATGCCTGTTGGCAACTTTTCTTCTGCCAAACTCAGGGGTATTTCTTCACCCGTATCAAGGTTTTTTATCATTACACTTGCTAGAATTTCCTATGAATAAAAGTAAGATATGAAATGAAGAGAACTTGATTAGACTTCAAAACCTAGAGCAAAACAGAAATCATCAGAATTTACAGATTATTTATCTTAATGGGAAATTCTGTAGCTCACTATATATTTATTTTACAAAGACCAAGTTTAAATTAGCATGTTAATGCAAACATTATCAACCACTACACATAGAAGAGCAATTACACGTCACAAGCTTCTATTCCATAAATAAAAAAGGCAGCTATAGAGACATCAACCACTGCCTGACACCTTTCATGCTAATATCAAACATATTATGTAATTAAAAGACATTTCAGTCTTCCACTTTCAGATGCTCTAATTGCTGTATCTTAGGTTTAGTCAAAGACAAACTTAACAGAGAAAGTTACAGAGTTCCTTACAGAGAAAAGGAATTTAGACCTAACTAGCACTATGCAAAGGAAAAGGTTTATTTGGAGCATCTCATAAACACTTAACAGGTTCAACAATGGTAAAAAAAAGCTATACACTGATAGACACAAATAAAAACTTACAGAAGCCCAATACCATTTGGATTAGCAGAATTAAAAACTGAAGAAACTATTTTTTAGTACTAGGAAGATAATTTTCTTCTTGCTGACTCCCTCCCCTATTAGACGCATGACAAAATGCCTGGTTTCCTGGTGTTCCCTCACATGCAAATCCTTGGAGGTGTTTGCACAGCTACAAACACAAACTCGATGGCATTTCAGGTCTATTACAGCTCACACTTTCAAAGGCTAATGCCACACATGAATCAGGGGCCACAAAGTGCTTCGGTGGACAAACCCAGCTGTGCCATCATTCCTATTTGCAGCCCTGGTCACGGCATGGAGTTCAGAGAACAAGGAGTGGCCTGTGACTACACCAATTCATTCTGCAGACAAGGAAAGCGAGCACAAGAATGCACCATGTACAGACCACAGCCATCGATACCTCATCTGTGAGCTCTCTTCCAGAATTAGACCTGGGTCTTTGTGGTCCAAGTACTTCATTTGTTGTTAGGCCATCAGCTGCTTTCCCGTTTTCCTGAAATTTTGCAGACGTAGAATACATTATCTCTACTGTAACACTAATGTAATAGAAAAAGTTACAGTTACCAAACTTATAACTATTTCCCAATACCTGTGCAGTGACAATTTTATCTCCACTAGTTGCACTGGCCAAATCCAAAGAAGGCTGAGAATCTTTGGGCACACCCTCTGTCACTGAACTTGAAGTTAAAAGACCACCAGCTGTGAAACTGTCTCGAGAAACTGAAAAGAGATTTATTAGAAAGAAAAGCATAACACTTGCCATAGACAGGCATCAAATCCTAACATCAGACTTACAGCCCTGCATACCCTTTCTGACAAGTTTGGTATTTTTTAAGGATCAACTGTCACAAAATCTAACTTACAAAAATATGTATTTCATACACAGGTGGCGGTTCAGGCACGATTTCACACCTAAGCCTCTTGAGCTTTACTGCTTTTTCTAATAGTCATTTCTCTAGTAACCCAGGGCTACTCATTTTCATAAGACCTCAGTCCACACCTTGACTTGCATTTCTATGCAAATACAGACCGCTGTTGAAGTAACTGTTTTTTAGTTTATGTATTGATGAGTCAACTTCTCCTCGCTACAGATGCAGCTATTTTAGGAGGAAGTGTTAGTTTACAAGAAAGTCTACAAACTAGGAAGACTTCTAATGCAGAAGGGTATTACTTCATTGTAAGAAGCTAAGATTGTTCAACGATTTTTTACATATCAGCTAAACCAAAATCACAAGACTGAATGATCCTTCACTCAAAACACAAAAATAGTAACCACGTAGATAACTAAACCCAGCTAAAATAGAATACTTGCCTTCTAAAACAGGTTTTTGCACTTCAAAATCCAGTTCACTCTTCTTCTTCCGGGGAGGTGGCGCTGGCCGTGCAGGGGGGGGTGGTCTCGGAGGAGGGACGTTTGTGGGAGGCGGGGGCCGGGCCGGGACAGGCTTCTTGGTGCTCGCAACTATGTCAGGCTCCACCGAGAGCTGCCTCGGTGGCTTTGCTGGGGGCAGTTCTTCTGTTGTAGGAAGGTCTTTGGTAGATAAATCTGAAGCCACCTTTTCTAATGTATTTGCCTCTTTCTTGTCTGTCATGTCCTCGTTTTTTGATGTTTCTCCTTGTGCTTCAGTTTCATCCATTTTATGGTCAGTTGCATTTGTTATTTTTGTTAGTTTATGAGATTCCTGTTGCTCAGAACTAAACAAAAGCTTCCCAGGCTCCAATTCAGTATCCTTACACACACCCTGATATTCTGGTTCTCCAGTGTCTTCTGGTAAAGGTATTTTAGCAGCTAATACTTCTGGGATATCACTAATGATGCCTGCTCCAGAAATCCAAGCATTTGCATCTGAAGTTGGAACAGTCAATTCATTTCCTCTAGAAGCTAAAGAATCATCCTCTAGTTGTTGTGCCTTCTGGCTTTCTTCTATAATACTGTCAATAATCTGGAGAAACAAAACAAAACCGTTACACCAGTCCCCAACAGGCACTTCCTGGGTACACAAACCAGTCAGCCTGTACAACACCCACAAGAACTCTTCCACTGAAGAGTTGTTTTATACACAAAATGCATTCTGTTTAAAAAGTCTGGAGACCAGGACCTCGGGGCAGAAATGGGCATATCCAAAAGATGAAACAAAGTGACTAATTTCAGGTCCTCTTTAATATACTTTGAGAGAAAGTTAGGAAACAAAAGCTGTTCACTCTTCAGAGTTCTCATGCACTGATAAATATGATCCTGTAAATTACACAAATATTTCCACACTGGTGAATCCTAATTATGTTTTTAGAATGCTTAGTTTGATTTTTACCCATTAGGTGAACATTCTTACTAACATTAACAACAAATTCTAACCTATGGTAGTTTCAGGATGAATACTTATCATTAATTTATTTAATATTTTTAGTGTGATGCTGGAAGCTCAAAGCAATATTTAACTAACCTCTTTTGAATCATCTTGTTTCATTTCTTGTACAAAAGTTTCATTTCCATCTTTATGTAGTTTGTTGTCCGTATCCTACAAAACAAAAATTCATAAGATGATGATAGTAACTTCTTCAGTAAGATGATTTAACAAAAAATATAGCTCCAACAAATTAAATACCATAAAGGACAAGAATTCTGCTACATTTTCACACATTATTGCTGTCAGATGTTTAAACAGTAATGCTCAGTATCCATGAGGACTATTTCACAATGCCATACACAGCCTGCACACTATGCAACAAAAAAGGCAGTTATATTTAAGAGGTTGCAACCTCAACCAAAATCAAATTGAAGGCAGCATGAAGTTTAGAGAAACAAACACGTTTAATAATCTGCAAAAAGGAAAATTCCATATTAAAAATATCTTCTTTTTTCTTTATCGGCTTTGGGAAAGGATGCAAGAAGAGTATAATAGCCACATATAATAGAAACTATTTAGAAATTTCCAAATTAAGGTAGGCAGCTCTATCAAGTGGTCACAAATATGCTTTTGAGGTTCTAACATGGCATCTTACATTCTACAATTATTCCTAGTGCACACTATTTTAGCCATCAATCATCTTCATGCAGATCCTTCCAAAATCCAAATAAACTGAACTGAAAATATTCTATTTTTGAGTGAACATTTTAATCAATTCCTGAAAAATCTTAGGTTCAGAACCACAAATAGTTTATACTATTTGGATAAGGATACTGCTTTAAGCTCAGGTGATACAGACTAGTGAAAACTTCATTGCATGTCTTCTGTTCTACATGAATTATTAGAATTCCTGAACAGTTTGGATTAGAAAAAAAAACCCCTTTAAAGACCATCTAGTCCAACAAAAAGCCACAACATCACATTGTCTATAAGCATATATATCAGCAATATCTAAAGTGGAATCTGACGGAATCCCTGACATTGGAAGGAACCTCAGAGATCCTGCAGCCCTCGAGGCAGAGCCAAGTAGAACAAGGTATTTTCAAACATTTGCCCCTATTTTTTTTGATTTAGAGTGACTGTCTAGTACAGATATCTAAGAAATTTCTCCTCAGACTTTTTCTATACTCTCAGACAATCAAACAGAATCTTTTAGAGCATCCAAACATTATGTTTGAACCTTTCTCCCAACTCTTGCTGACATTCATCTTGGAGAGTTCTGACCTCAAGAAATGGCATACTGTGCAGAGAGCTGCAATTACAGAAAAATTCTTCCTCCTTCCCCAATCCCTCCCCCTCCTTCCACAAAGTTTTTGTAATCTAAATGCAAGCTCTACTTTGCTTTATCATTAAAATCTATCTTCAAACGTATCATGACTTAAAAACTTAAGTATAATCAGTGCCTACAGAAGCCCATTACATTAATTTCTAATTTTGTTGACATTAAACTCACACACCTATTAAACTTTGAACTTAGGAAATATTTCTTACCCATTCCAAGACAAACTATACCATTAGTCACACATTCACTAAACTGATATGATACCAAGCAGAAAAGTTACTACTTTTTCCACCTTCAGAAACATAGCTTTGAACAAGTGACTTAGGAAGATACTTAAAAAAAGAAAAAAAAAAACCTGCAAGCAACATAGAGAACTTCATAGCTAATAATTCATGAAGACATTAAAGTTAGTTTTGAAGTTCATTGATTCTACCGAGTTTAGTGAAAATGATAAAACAACTTTTCTTGAAAGGCTTACACATGTAATACTTAGTTATTAAAGGGAGATTAAACAGAACACAAAAGGGGGGTAAGGCTCTGTTCCATAACAGGTATAGCCAGATATGGTAGCACTGTTAAAATACTATTGATTCAGAGCAAAGTGCTGCTGACAACTCAGAAACACTGGCTTCACTAGGATTTCCCAACACTCTGCAGACAAAAGGACAAACCTTCTTTACTCTACATACAAGTGTTGTACAGCATCACCTTTGGACCTTCTGAGACCAGGAAGTGAGTGTTATTTGACCAAGGTTCCAGCTCCTCACCTATTCCCTGTGTGCTGGATTCAGCCGCGCTGTCACCATGCACAGAATACCAATTACCTGCGTGGGAAGTGGCAACGCTGTCTCATTAAGCTAAATATAGTGTTTTATCTTCACATAACCTAGAGGGGAGGCTTCTGAAGTACAAACATTAAGATTTTTCTTATTTTGGAGACAGAAGAGAGCACAATCAACTATTTCATATAAACCAAGACCGAAACCCAAGTCCTGCAGAGGCTTGCTTAATACTCACAAATCAGTTGAAAGAGGGCAGTTTAGTAATCACACACAGCTTAATTAAATTGCATATACACATTTCAGAATAAAATGAGCTTCAAGACTGTAACAAACCCTAAATAAAAGCTGGAATTTCAAGACAAGCACAATTGCTACCTACAGCAAGGAAAGTCTATAATTTCCTTTGTGTGTAGATGCCAGTGCTTCTGTAGCACATCTACGTTAGGTGGAAATACTCAACACTGGATTGATTTTAAGAAGAAACTCACCTTTAAGACATGGGTTCCCAGTTTTGTTGGTGACCTGTTAGAAAGAGAAGACAGACTTAGATAGAGTTCAAAGACAGTAAGGTTCATGTTAAACAGTCTATAACACAGCCTTCCTTTGCACAGAATGCACACTTGATGCTTTAGACGAGCAATGAAGTGAATGTTTTGCATACCACTTTTTTATGAAGTTCCCAACTGAATACAATGCACAGATCCACAGCATCTACAAGAGTTTGTCAGCAGGATCTTCTAAAAAATCACCTTTTTATCACCCTTTCCTAATGGATGCTATTCCAAATACACAATTAAAAACATTTTGCATTACAGAGATTCTAAAATTGGCATGTACACTGAGTATTTGGTGGACATTAAAGAAACAAAAATTCTCAGAAAGCAGAAGCACAAATACTGCAGTAGCCTGCAAATCAAGTGCCCAAACCCTGATCCATAGAGTTGGTACCATCACAGCCACTCCACCCTTCAGACTCTCTAGCAAACCTAGGGTCTGGTTTCTAATCAGGACATTTGGTATAAATAGAGGTAAAATACATTGTAACAGGAAGCAACTAGTTTTGCACTACTTTCCAAAAGACACACTGTGAAACAGTAACTTTGCATTAGCAAACAGTCACACACCAACTCTCATTTCACTAATTAAATCAAAGAACAAGCTATCTTAGGGGAATGGTATCAAATAATTACTTCTTGTCAAGTCAATTCAATTAGTAGATGGTCAACTCTTTTTATATCCTGAACTTACATCTTCCACAAGACTTTCAAAATTCTAGAAGATATTTAAATATTGAGTCACACTGCTTACTCTAACTACAGAACCTTACTGATACATAAATAAAAGGGTGGGCCAGATGATTTTTCCAGGTTCCCTCCACCCTGGGCTGTTCTATGATTCTATTAGTTTCTCACTCACAAGAGAGACAAAGTTATGGGTTAATTCCCTAAAAGCTTACTACCAAATGAACACCTGCATTGCACACACATCCCAGCCAACTACCAAGATGAGTGACACCCTACAACCCCAAGTATCACCTTGCACCAGGCAATACAGACAAATACAGACATCTCATTTGCCCCTCCTGCCTCCAAAATTGTTTTAAGGGACAATACTTTCTGAAAAAAACCCACAACCATTGCCATTCAGTTTTGAAGAATTTCAGCTCTTCTCTTTACCACCTGGAAGCGTTTAATCACAAAAGCAAAGATACCATTCATATAGCAGAGGTAAGTAAACAAGAAAGTACAGTGGGTTGGTACATAAACACTGTATCATTGTAACTAATTTAACACCTTAAACTGAGATGCTTCTTTCCAAATATTGACACTTACAGTACACAGTATCTGTGACACTGTTTTAAGGCATAATCCTCCTAGAAGGTTCTAACCCCGCTGCGCAAAAAAGAGCCACATTAATATTTTGACCAGAAAAGCAAGAACATCTTTTGTCTCTCCAACGACATCGTTGGGAAAGGCCGCAGTTTGTGTGGAATTTCTGGTTACTGAAACCTTTTCAGTTACACTATCAACTCTTGGATTTCCTTAGAAGGAGTGGCAGAAATGTGTCATGGTTCATTAAAGCCATGAGATGAATTTAAAAATGAAATATATTTATAATTGCAACATTAATGCCTAGGCTTCAGCAACGGTCCTATTTTACAAGACACTGCTTAGACTTTACAATCTAAATAAGACACAAATCCCTCAACTCCAAAAAGATATTTCAGTTTTCTACCGTGACACTTTCCACTAAACAAGCCCATCACTTCTAGTACAGGCAACTGATTCCTACACCAGTTACACAAAATAGGAGGTTCAAAAGACACTGCTACCCTTTCAGACTTCCTTGGCTAATTAGTTTTGCAGAAAATCTGCACTCAAACAAAAACAGATGTTATTTCCCACTCTCAGGCTGCTCAACTACCTTGGGAAAAAGCTGCTCGGGTGATAAGGGTTACAGAACTAGCAGGTGTGGAACATAACATCCTGCTGACAGCTTGACACAGCGCACACACACACACACACAAGTTAAGGTGAAGCTTTACCATAGAAATTACATGCTTTTAAGACATTGCAAAGCTTCCACAACAGTTTGGCAAAAACACCACTTTCAGATCAGTTTATAATACAGCCAGGTAAGTTCAGAGGCTTGCCCGAGATGAATTGAGCTAGGTTTCTGTCAGCACCACCACTCCCTTAGTTGTGAACAACTACTGTTTCCCTGCTATTATAGTCACACAAAGTTGGTTAGCTTGGTAACAAAAGTCTTTTGTAGTTCAACATGACTCTGGAATGGTCTTGTCTTCCCAACCACCTGAACTTACCAGCTTTCTCCACTACCCAGTTTTACTTTAAGCCCACAAGTTTTATGGATGCAGTATCTGAAATCCTTGCATTTTTCAAAAAGTATATACAGTGGCAAAAGTAGCTGAAAATATTTACATGAAAATCAGCCCAATGATCAAACATTGGCTTTGCTTTGAAAAGTCTGTACTTTACAGGGTTATCAGACAGCACACGAAAACTGGTTTATGCCACAGAAAACATAAGGCAAACACTTTATCTGGTATCATTTACTAAACAGTGGGATTTAAAAATGGATAGCAACAGTTCTTTTAGACTGCATTTCAAATAAAACACTTCCAAGTTATCTCACATGATACCACTCTTACACCAATTTAATAAAGGAAAGGCTTCAAGGTTATCTACAAAGATTAAACAAAACTCAAAGAAATATCCCATTTCACCTGCACAAACAGATGTCTGATTAGTCTGAAAGTCAAACTCACAAGGAGCACCTTTTTTTTTTAATTTATCCTGCTGTACAATTCATCGTCATAGTGACCAGACTACAGGAAGCTCCCATTCTCACTATCAGGTAGCTCCAGCCTAGCACCTATTTTAACTTATTCATATTTTCAACATATTGTTTTGTGACAGAAAACAGAACATTTAGCCCTTCAAACAAAAAACAGCAACATGGCCTTGGGCAAATCCCAAATTGGCCATGGCTGCCTTCCTGGGAGGATGTACATTGTTATACAACAGGTGTGCTAACAGGCAGATGGAAAGAGGTTTGCAGTGCACATATAGCAACTGTTCCCTGCACAGAACACACAGGCTCGGCAGCCAGCCCCGGAACTGCGTTCACCACTGCCCTGCACACCGTGTTCCCTCTAACCTATGCCTGGCTGGAAGCTGTAATTAATTACTCTTGCTGCAGCTCTCTGTGGCAGTCACACCTTCAAACCCACAGAGGTTCAGAGCTGCAATGCACTGTCCGGGCTGCCCTGGGGACGCTCCTGTGCAGGAGCTGCAGCAAACCCCGAGCGCAGAAACGCGTCTGCAGCGCTGAACACGGCCGACACGGCACACTCCATCCGTCTGCTGCCACGATCAGCTCTGCATGTTGGCTGAAGCACTTGCACACATAAAAGTTGTACTAAGCATCTCCCACATATCAACAGGGCACAATTTAACCTCACCTAGCTTCCTACACAGAGGAAAATTAGATTCTTCAGGAAAAGCATCAAGGCAACTTCAAAAAGACAGGACTACTGAAGTTATAATTCAACAATTTAAACTAAAAGTACCAGGGGACATTTCTCGTTACCTACCATCTCTTTTGTTTGGTTTCTCATAATAATTTTTAGGATACAAGTACACTAGGAATAAACTTGCCCCCCACTGTTAGGCATATGATGTCCAAACTATTGGGTTTGGCAGTTCTTGATTTCAGAGTAGGTGGATCACTTTTCCTATAAATAAAATAGAGGGTCTGTCACGTGCCTGCATCGAACCAGGTGTGCCTTATTTCACATTTTTCTTCTCTCAAAACTGACATCCTTCTGCATGGGACTTGTTCATGCCTCTACAGTTCAGCATCTTTTTCTAAATTTTCCACAGTTATAGTGCTTTCAAAGCAGAGTGACAGAGGTTAAATGAGGGCATCTTCAGTCACACTACCTCTCCCTCTTTTCTCTAGACTTAGTTATCCAGCAGATGGACACTCTCCACACATCCTGTCAAAAGCAGAATTACATGTAAAAGGCGAGATCTAGAGCAGAAGTGAAGCACACAGGCCTAGCCAGAGGAGATACAGCAGTCTCCAAATATTTCCAAACACACTTCATCTTAGAGAAGTTATCACCCCAGGAGCACTATCTCAGACCACTATCATCTGAAAGAAACACTTTGCATCAAGTTCTGTAATTTTGCTAATTAGTTCTTAAACAGCAACACTTATAGATGTGCTTGAGGATGCAAATATGGTGCTTTCTTTGAGAGGGATTCAAGCATCAGTAACTCAATGATTTAACAGTGGTAATTGGGAGCTTACATCCAACTTGAATATTCCATTCTTACAGGCCAGACAATTAATAAAACAAATAAATAGCAAAGAAGTCAGTAAGTTGACATGAACACTTGGCACCACTTTCAGAGTTTCTCTATCAGCAGTTATGAAACTTCCCCACATAGAACGCAAGCCAGGTGGGGCGGAAGCTGCAAACCCTACATTTGTAATGAGGGCAAATGTATTTACACTGCCTTGCTGAAAATTTACTATAGCATGTGCTGCCAAAAAGGATTCCCAACTGGTTTTGGTGATCATCAGAACATTGAATACACAAGGAAATATCTCAAACTGCAGAGGGCAATATGCATTTGTTCTCAGCTGCCCTTCCTGCCACAAGAGGGTTTTGATTTTTTTTTTGTGGTCCCAATTCAACGTCATTACACATGCAAGAGAAATACACTGTACCAGCCTGTTTCCTAGAAGTGTCCAATGTAAATGTGAAATTAGCTCTTAAAAAATCCCAAATCTTAGAGAAAATACTGTCTGTATCGTTAGCACAGATTCAATAACAGACTGAATTACAGACCAGTTGCTGTATTGCAAACTAAGCTCACTGATGTCACCCCCTTACTTGATGCAGGCTCACAGAATTCTATTGACTCGAGTCAATGATGCATTGTTACAGGTTATGAGAGACCAATAAAAAAATTAAAAGTATCTTTCACTTTAATTTCTAGTGAGTGACTTTGTATTATCAAGTTCTGCTTAGATACAGGTGGTGGAAACCTGCAAAGCCAGGACACGTGGCATTATCTGTATCAGGCAAAAGGTGGGTGTGCAGTTGGGCAGATTTAGGCTCATTTCTACCAAAAACCCTGCCTCCTCCTTCCTGCCTGTGGCCTCTAGTCACACACCCCCCTCATCTTCACCCTCTCGTGTCCCGACCATGACTGGTTTCATCTCCTATAACCTATGGGACAGTTTTTGCTGTTTCTAGTTTTCAGCTGTTTTCAATTTACTTCGAATTAAAGCAACTCCAAGAAGAGTTTGATGACAACTATTCCCAGAAGAAGGTAAGCAGGTGGAAAAAAACCCTCATTTCAGTACAAGCACTGTTAATTTGGCTTACCACATTTTGCAGAACTGTACACCAAGATGTGCTTTTCACCAGGCTACAGATGAAGCTAAGTTCAGAAAAGCTTTGATACAGGATGTATAGGTGAGGAGACAAGACCTAGCCTGTCCTTTGTTCTAGGCATCCAGTGACCACTGGTTCTCAGATTAAAACAAGCTCCTTAGTCCATTACTAAAGCTTCAAATGCATGGATCCCACAATCCGTATCTTATTGCTCTATAAACAAGCCATGTGAAACCTCATCCTACCAAGTAAAATAACGCAGAGGTTTGGTCCAGACTACACAAAGACCAGAACTGATACAAGTCATAACCTGCCCAGCACACAACCGGAGAGAGGTTTAAAACAAGAGGGAGCACATTTGGCTGACACCAACAACACGGTGTCGGGGTTAGTTCTGAGGCAGCAGCACTGGGTTCTACTTCATAAAACGCAGGTAAAACTTCACTTCACAGAACCATAGACAGCCTAAATGCAAGAATCATCAAAACGACACAGAATCACAGATTGTTACAGTTGGAAGGGACCTCGGGAGATCATCTAGTACAATCCCCATTAAAAACAGGGTAAGTATTAAAGACACCACAAAAAACAAGAGTACAGAGCACACCAGAAGTTGTTCCACACGCAGCAACAGCTGCCTGTTGCTGACGAAGCTCGCTCGCTTCTCCTTCCTCAGAGAATCTGTTACTTTCTTCGTATTTCAGGGATTACTTCTGCCGGTCCCGATTCCATCTCCGCACGTCTCCTCCCAACACTACACCCGCTGCCCGCCTCAGGAAGGCAGGTATGATCTCATCCTCTCACGGCCACTGCCGTCCGCACCAGCCCCGAGCGCCGAGCGCGCCCCGCTCGGTTCCCCGCACCCTCCGCGCTCCGGGGCTCCGGGCACACCGCGGGCTGTCACGGGGGGCCGCGGCCCCGGGCTGACCCCGCTCCCCCCCCACACCCCCGGGAGCTGCCCAAGGACCGCGGGGCCGCGCTGAGGGAGGGAGGCCGGGCGGGGCCGGACGGACTCACGGCGCGGGGGAGCCCGCGGGATGCACGTCCTCGGGGGCATCGTAGAACTCCTCGGTGTCGCTGTCGGACGCCATGGCCGGGCCGGGCCGCCACCTCCGGGCACCACGGGCCGGGCGGCGCCGCGCGGGTATCGCGAGAGCGGCGCGGCCCCGCCCCCGCCCGGGC
>WBMZ01006822.1:81589-116116 GCA_013400975.1 Atrichornis clamosus | reverse complement strand
CCCGCCCCCGCCCCCGCCCCCGCAGGGCGCTGTCCATTGTGCTGCGGGGGGGCGCGGGGAGGCCCCGCCCCCGCGCACGTGCGGCCCCCCCTCACTGACCCTCCTCGGCGCCATGTCGCTGAGGCGCGGGCGGACCCCGGCCGTGAGGGCGGAGCGGGGAAAGCTGTGCCGGGGTCTGATTCCTTCCCAATATCCCACCTAATCCTGCCCTCTGGCAGTGGGAAGCCATTCCCTGTGTCCTGTCCCTCCAACCCTTGTCTCAAGTCCCTCTCCCGCTCTCCTGGAGCCCCTTTAGGCACTGGAAGGGGCTCTGAGCTCTCCCTGGAACCTTCTCCAGGTGAACACCCCCAGCTCTCCCAGCCTGGCTCCAGAGCAGAGAGGCTCCAGCCCTCAGAGCATCTCCGTGGCCTCCTCAGGAGTTGCTCCAGCAGTTCCATGTCCTTGCTGTGCTGAGGACTCCAGACCTGGACACGTCTCCGGGTGGGGTCTCGTGAGGACAGAGAGGGATAGTAAAGAGAGATGTGTATGGAGGTGAGCTCACCCCATCCCGCAGGGTGGTCACAACAACAACCCTCCCAGGGCTCCAGGAGCTCAAGGACAACACTCTCACGCACAGAGTGGCATTGTTGGGGTGTCTGTGCTGGGCCAGGAGTTGGACTGAATGATCCCTCTTCCAATTCTTCCATGTTTCTGTGATTCTCCCCAACTGGCACCTGCCCCTGAGGGAGGAATCCACTCAGGTCAGGGCTGGAGGAGGCAGAGCTCCCAAACACGACCTGATCCCGCTTACCCCAGGGCAGCTCAGCCCTTCATAAGCAGAGGGACCTGTCCACCTCAGCCCTTAACTCTATCACTGCACTGTTTTGTTTGATTTGCTATATGACTTATTACACAGCTATGAACTCACACCTTGAGCAAATATTCTCAAAATTGAACTTTCTAATAAGGTGCAAGGCGATCACCCAGCCAAGCGATGCTGAGAAGGATGCTGGATGCATCCTCATCCTCTCCCAGCTCTGAAAATCTGTATATTGTTTGGTGAACCCTGGGGAGCTTTGGAGCTCAAGGTGAGTGTTTGTCAGACCATGTGCCAGGGAGTTGTCACCATCCAGTGATGTTCTTGAGGATCTGTGGAGGAAATTATGCCAATGCTGCCCCACTTTGGGATGACAGAGTGGCTGAGCAGCTGGTTCTGGGGCAGGAAAGGTGTGTGGCACCAAGAGTAGTGGAGGAGAAGGATGTGGGAAACTAGTTGGGGAATGTTTTGTACCTTCAGAGCCCCCTTTCAGGTTCTCCCTACAAACCAGCTGCCACTTTGCCTGATGGTTTTGAAGTAACATCACATTTACTGCTGATTTGTCTTTTCCTGCCTCCTTATCACTTCCAGCTGTGGAGTGTCCCCTTATCTGGCCAGGCATTTCAGGAAGCTGCAGTTCTATTTCTGATCAGCAATATTTCCTGAAACGTTCTGCTATCTCGGACCGAGGAGCCCAGGCTGACACAAAACAACCAACTCACAGACCATCAAATGTCAAAGCTCCCAAGGCTGCAGCCTGTGGAGTCAGAGCACTTTCCCTAAAGACCTTGGCAGAACAACTTGGCGTAAAAAAAATTGCCACAAAATTATCCACGGTCTGCAAAACCTACATTCACTTTATAAATATATATTCAGAATATAAAAATATATATTTATTTATAAATAAATATTCTGAATTTCCCATCACAATGCAACTTTCTTTTTCAAAGAAATTGTATTTCTTTCCCATTCCTCATTCACTGTTAAATTTCCTCAGAGAAACCAGAGGAAAAATAAAACAATATTTCCATCTTCTTGCTACAAAATTTACACCAGCCCGTAACTATTTTGCGCCCTAGTTGTGGTGGCATTTTTCTTTTTGTTCTAGCCATAAAAGCTGGATGAGATTTTGTTGAGTTCCATCTCATCTTTTCTCTGCTGGGCAGCCCTGACTATAATTCCCATTTTCCAACATTTATTTTCTCCTGATGCCCAAAGGTCACCTTGGCATTTTCCAGTGGCAGAGGGCTGCCTTTTCCCCTGACACAGGGCCAGCTCTCCATGGCATTCCCAAGGGCCTTGACTGTCCTTCCACCTACCAGCTCTGGGTGTTTGCCTCAAGGGCTGGCACTGACCCTCAGTTTTTCTCATGGGAGCTGCTCAGAAAGAAGTTCTGTCAGCAGCCCNCATTTATTTTCTCCTGATGCCCAAAGGTCACCTTGGCATTTTCCAGTGGCAGAGGGCTGCCTTTTCCCCTGACACAGGGCCAGCTCTCCATGGCATTCCCAAGGGCCTTGACTGTCCTTCCACCTACCAGCTCTGGGTGTTTGCCTCAAGGGCTGGCACTGACCCTCAGTTTTTCTCATGGGAGCTGCTCAGAAAGAAGTTCTGACCCCTCAGCAGCCCAGCTCAGGAACTCCTGCCAGTCCTGCAGTTAGAACGTCTTCCAGGAAGGACATCTGGTCTGGAGATATCATTCAGCCTCCACTTCCCCCATTACAAGGGCTTTTCACTGCAAACTCTGCTTTTGTCTGAACTTTTGTGCCTCATGTTGGCATAAATTTACAAAACTCAACAAAAAATTCCAGCAAGTTGGTGCATCACGTGCACCAAAAAGCTTGTAGGGATTGTCCATGGTATTGCTATTCCTATCGGCGCTATTACAAAAGCAGCTGACCTCAAAAGAAGCTGCAGAGGAGGTTTGTGGCAATGCTACAGTCTGTGGTCTGTCATGGAGGTGCTGGGGTAGACCCAGCCCTGAGAAGGAGAAGGGTCCCCCTTGATCCCTGAGGAAAAGCAGGAAAGGAAGGGCAGCTTCCCGCTGCCAGCCTGGCCCTTTCTGCATCGTCACGCTGAGGAGGTGCTTTCCAGCCCTCTTTCACACGTGTTCAACAACTCTTGGAAAATCAGCACTGCTTAAACATTAAAGACTTGCTTTAAAAATTCAGCAGCAAAGTTCACCTGCTTTTCAGAGCCGTAGTTAAAGCAGTGTGGAAGTGTATTCCACTCTCTAAACCTGGGCTTCAGTCCAGGTGTCAGTGAGTGGAGCTGGGAGGAAGAAGAGGCTGCACACACAGCCTACTCCAGCATTCAGGGCTGGATTTCACCTCTGCTACCTCCACACCTCTGTAGAGACACCTTTTAGCACTTCACCTTGCTCTATTTCACCAAACCTAAGCAAAAGTTGGATCTGTTGTTTTGAGAGCCAGGAAAAGTTGAAATATTGAGGCTTTCTTTATTGTTCCCACACCACTGGCAGATCCTCTTGTGCCAGGAGGTTCCCCCCACACCCTATGGATCCCTAGGGCTTTGCCTTCCCCGTGCTACTCTCAATCCTGTTTTCTGGTGCCAAACTGAGATGAAATGTGCTGCCCAAGGTCACACAGTGAGATGACAGAGATCACTGGCAGGGATGAAACTGGAGACCTAATGAGCTCGAGTCCAGCAGATTTAGATTCGGTTCCTTTTCCCGTGGGATTGCAGATAAACAATGTGCTAATGGCTCTGCTACATTCCCCTTCCCAGATGCTGCCGACGTGGCTCCCTGCCCCACCTTCCCTGTTCCTGCAGCTGTTAAAATAGATACTCACATCTTGGTTTGGTTTATTTTGTGAGGAACCCCACCCTCTGACCCACCAGCAGTTCAGAACTGAATTTCTGCTTTGCATAAGAGAAATAGAAAATAAACCCATCACATCAGTGATATTCAACCCCCAAAGCTTTCAGCTCAACAGCTGATCCTGCTCTTTAAATGCATTTTATGAGTGTATCACCTGCAATGTGTTGAACCCTCTCTCTCTGTTATGTCTGTTTACAGGGTCTCTGCATTTTGTCCAGTGGCTCATAAAATATTTGCCATTTTCCATCCTATCACAGAATGATTTGGGTTGGAAGGACCTCAAGCTCATCTCGTTCCACCCCCTGCCATGAGCAGGGACACCTTCCACTATCCCAGGTTGCTCCAAGCCCCGTCCAACCTGGCCTTGGACACTTCCAGGGATGTGGTAGCCACAGCTTCTCTGGGCAACCTGTGCCAGGGCCTCCCTCACAGGGAAGTTCTTCCCTAATACCTAACCTAAACCTACTCTCTGTCAGTTTGAAGCCATTCCCCTTTGTCCTGTCACTTCACACTCTTGTAAAAAATTTGCCTTCATCTTTCTTGTAGGATCCCTTCAGTAACTGGAAGGCCACTCAGGAAGATCTGCTACCATTCAGGTCTCATTTTTATCACAAATACTCCTTCGCATTTCTGTGCAGTCATGCTGGGACCCTCTGAGACAGATTCTCTGAGACAAACACAGCACAGTGCGACAGCATCACATCTCCAAAACCTTACAGGCAAGCTAAAATACTGCAAATTAATCCAGAATTCAGCCCTCTTGTAGAGTGCTAGACAGACCCTGCATGAATAAAGCACATCCTATTTAAATAATGTGTTCTGTGACTTCTCTTTCTGTGCTGTTTGTTCCTTTGTGCGCTTCCCCTTTTGCCTCTCGGTACTTCTGTGAAATGTCACCCTGTGACTTGCTGAGTTCTGCCTAATTCCACTCGCCTGGGAGTAAAGCAGGTTTGTTATTCTGGGTCACCAAAATCAGCATTACCTCCAGGAGCAGAGCTCTTGTCAGAGCTTAGCTCTGAGCACTGCTCTGAAAGGTAGCGTTAGAAAGAACGTATTAACAGAGAGAAGAATGTTTGCTGGGCTTGAAGCAAAGGCAAAAGGAACACGATAAATTCAAAGAAAATGTTGGAAACTGCTAAAAAATATGAAAGGTTTGGAAAGCACGCAGTGCTTAATCCGTGCTTGACACAAGGATCTTCAGTGGCTGATGGGAACATGGAGGATTTCCTTTCCAGAGGGGCTGCCAGTAAGCAGCGAGCACAGAACTGTTGGGGATGTTTAAAAGGTTGAGACCTACACAGCTCTTCTGCTACCAGACAGCTCAGGAGACACCAAACACAGCGATCTTGGGGCAGCATCCCATTGTTTCCACCCCTTGCCAGGTGCCAGCACCAACTGCACAGTGCTTGTTTCATCCAAGCCCTCACCCACTGTGATGCTTTTACACAACCTCTTCTTCCTTGGGGCATTAAAATACAGATCACTTGGCTGTGGAAGCAGCATAAGGATATTCTCTTGAGGACCATGCTGGGATAGGACTGGATTGTGCCTTTCCAGCACTCAGGGAGCTGGAGTTCAATACTCATTCTCAATACCTGAGAAAATTCCATGGTTCTCAGAGTTGGCATTAAAACTTCTGTTGATTTCCACAACAGATTGTTGATTTTCCAGCTGAATAAGTTCAGCCTAAACAGCTGTGTTTTCCCCATAACTCACCCCTTTTCTCCCAGGTATCTTCAGTGCCACTGGGTGTATGTAATGACACAGCACAGCCCAAAACCTGCTCCTTCCCAAAATCTTGTTTGTGCTGTTCCCTGGCAAGTGTGACAAGCAGTGGCCAGAGATGTCTCCCTGGATGCCACCTCCAGCCAAATGCTTTTGAAAACACACTGCCAAGAGCAGATTGGGATCTGCCCTGTGACCCCAGGGGAACTGGAGGTGTTTTTCCAGAGTTAGGGTACACCAAACTGGTGAGACTGGATTTTGTTCCATGCACCTCTTACCTGTCTGTAAAACACAGGAGATGAGAACAAAGCCATAGGGCCAAACCCACAGGTAACACCAGTATTTGCTATTATTCCATCACAGCAGAGAGCACTGGGGAATGAGCTATTAACCATAGCTATTCATCCCAAGATGAATATTTTCTCCTTCCTGGGAATACTCCTTGTGAGCGGTCCAAAGAATTATGTTTCCTTTTAAAAGAAGTCCTTTAATTTGTATTCTGAGATGTGAACTCATAAGATTTAATTTACCCCGAGCTATGAAATTAAGTGTAACACAAATTTCAGACTAGTTATTTATATATGTTCCACCACACAGTTGCTGGTTTAGCTGTGCACTGATATCCTCAAGTGCAGTAGATACTGGTGAGGGTCATGATTTTTCCTAAGCCTTTAATTTAGACTATAAAGGATCCACATGCTTTGAACCCCCACAAAGAAGATTTGAAGTAATCTTAACAAATTATTTGTAAAAGCCAGATTGGACCCCATTTTCCTTCAACTTCTCAATGCATCTCCCTAGGAGCTGCCAAAGTAAGAGGGAGGAAAAATGGTCTCAGGCTGTGCCTTTGTCTCGGAGACGCTGAACGCAGCAGCTGCAATCAGAACCCAGAGAGCAAACACCTTGCGAGGAGTGTTTCCATTTTATTTTCCTGACCTTCTGTTCATCTCAGATCTGCTCCCCATTCATTGCTATCTGGCAACACCATCTTGCATCATGCGGATCTCATTTCCCAGTGACACCACGGACCTTTACTGAGCTATGTTCACTATGTCCACTATGTCCCGTCCTGCATTCCAGGGAGGGCTCGGTGTCCAGCGCTACATTGTGACCGGGGCATCCCGCTGGCTGTGCTGCACTCTGCCCAACAACTGCCTGAGATGCTGCTTTCCCCTTCAAGCATTGCAGCTGGGATAAGCTATACAAAAAGAATGAAAGAGAAGTACCTATCCCAAGACAGCTAGGATGCTACAGATTAAGCTGCTTTGATTACAGACACTAAATAGACTTTGGTTTTTCATCTGAAATACCAAAAGGAACCTGTTGGAGACCCCTGAGTCCCTTGGGTACGTTCATGCTCCTCTCACTACCCAGAATACAAGCTCTAAAAGGCTGCCACTGAAATCCAGGCCTCTGTAGCCTCTTGAGAATATTTTTTCTATAAAGCTGCAAAACCGTGAGCAAAAAGCCTTGTATGATAACTCGGAGGTAGACGCACAGGGGAGGTTGCTGAAAAAGTCTTGGGGAGTTAGAAAGAATTAGTCTTGTCAGAAAGCTTGTTCTCAGTCTGCTTTGCCTGGAAGCTGAGGTGCCCGGGGGGTGTCCTTCCCAACTCCCATGGGATGGACGGTTGGGTTTGGAGCACCACCAAGCCATGGGATATTTATGTCGGCTTCTTAGGCAGTTCCGTTGGGCTTGGTGGCTGCGGTTGGTCACTCTTGGTCTGGCCTGCAGGAGGGGGCCACGTGGTCTTCTGATGAAGGTGGCTGAAAAGGAGAAATATGGCTTAGGTAGTTTGGGAGAAGGACACAGAGGATAACATGAAGACAGCACTGGTTATTTAGAAAAGAGACGGAAGCCACAGATCTTGCCTGTTAGTAGTCTTTGCTGGCATCTGTTTTGTCTGTGCTTTTCATAACCTTGAAATTACCATTTGCAAATGTGTAACTTTGTACCTAAACAAAAAACTGTGCTGACAGATCTTCAGGTTGAGTTAAGCTAAGACAGTGGTAGGAGATATTTAGGTCTCAAAGTGCCCTTTCAGCAAATAACTTTAGGAAATGTCTCTGTTAAATATAAGGCATTTAAGAGGTCTCAGGGAAATTTAAGAATTTCAGGTCCAAACAGAGCCATGTCATCCTGCTCTCCTTGGCCGGGGCTTCACAGCATCTTGATACCACAACATAAAAGATTAACACATTCAATGATGCTTTTTCCCTTACGCAGAACTCACTATAAAAATGCCAGCTAGACAAGCCACAGAACCACAAATTCCCATCTGGCCTGAAGGAAAACCAACATTTTACAAAGCAAAAGAGAAATCCAGGAATTCACACTGTGCAGGGTGGGAAGTCTCTTGCTGTCTAGGAATTTCACAGTATTTCTCTGCCACAGCCATCTGGAGGCCTCTCCAAGACTATCTGATCAAAAGTTGTCAAGCAACAGTTTCAGTTAAAAAAACCCAACAAAACAAACAGGAATTTTTAGTATGTATGTTGTTCAAATTACAGACCGTGGCAGTTTTGACACCTACTCCTTGTAATTTGGGATTCCTTCAGCAGGCAGGCACTGGTCCCTGTCCCATGGCAGAGCTGCAAATGGAAGCACAGAGCCAGGTGTTAGTGAAGGGTTAGAAAACATGCCCAGTGCAAGCAGTGCCGCTGCTTTATGATAATGCACACTTAAATGGGGCAGGAACTCAGAAAATGCTGACTATGCTCATAAATCAGAAGTGCTCCTGAAAGGCTGCAATTATTTCCTTTGTGTCTTGTGCTCTGAGACAAAGCCAGTGCTGGGCCATGGCCGCACTGAGTTGGTGAATAGCACCAAAGAGCAAGGACTGGGCACCTGTTTGGGGCTGGGCACTCACCTGGACGTGATACAGAGGAGATCAGAAACCCATTTTGTGTGGAAAGAGACAAGTGGGGTCAAATAATCGCCACCAAGAAATGTTTATGGCTCATGGACTAGCTCAGTCCCAGACTGGGAAAGTTAATCCAGACTCCCATGGAGCTGGATGCCTGTTCTTTGATTTTCTCACAGACATATGAGGAGAAGGGAGCATGGGTGGTTTGTATGCCAAGGAAAAGGGAGATGACTGCTCCCTTCCCAAAGGTCAGCACTGCTCAGCACCGCTGTTGTCATAACTGGATGGGGTAAGGAAGGTTTGGATCCTGGATTCAAAGCTATTGGGAAACTGGACAGGGTCCAGCAAGGGGAGCCCCAGGGCTCATAACCTGCAAGGTGAGGCTGGGGAGGGCTGAGGGAGCTGGGCTTGTTTAACCTGGCAAAGAGGAGGCCGAGAGGCAACTTGGCAACACCCACTCCTATGTCAGCGGCAATGAAAGGATGCTGGAGCTGAGCTGTTCTTGGCAGTGCAGCCAATCTAACTGGGGGCAGTGGTCACATGCAGCCCCTGGGGGAGCTCGAGCTGGGTGCTGGGAAAATCTTTGTCACAGAGTGAAGTGCAGTGATGGAACACACCATCCAGGCAGGCTATGGATCTCCATCCTGGCAGGCTGAACTCCTAAAGCTGGCTACACCCACTGCAGGTCCCATCCAGTGGGATGGTCCTAGCTGGAGCAGAAGATCTGACTCCTGATCTCCAGCAGTCCCTTTCAACCAGCATTTCTATGATTCTGTGAAACCATGCTCCTGCCTGTTAGGTTTTTTTCCCTGGATATAAATGCCTTTCTTCTGGCCCTGGGCACAAGTCTTTGACTCCATACCCTGCGAGTCTGCATTTCAGATTCGAAGATGAGTCACATGGATACAGGGAGGGCAATTACATCTCAGTGAGCATGAGATAATCAGGTACATATATGGGAGGCTTAACTGGTATGGAAAAATATGGGAGGTGGTGGAAACTGTCAATAACACTGACTGACATTCCTGAGAGTTGCTTGGATTCAGGTTTCTCTGGTGAATTTCGTGCTTACCGTCCTTGCTGGAGAGGATTGGCGCTAACAGTTCTTTAGCTTCTGATAGCAAAAGGTCAACAAGATCTGAAGATGGAAGAGATGTGTCTGAGACTGCGTCTGTTTTATCCTCTTCTGTTTCATTGTTGACGCTTATAAATATGGAAAGTGCCATCAATACTTCTATCAGAGAATGGTCATTGAAAATCCTGGCCAGCCTCTCGGGAAGGATGTGCTACGTAAATCCTGAGTGTTTGGGGGGTTTGCATCTCCATCCCTCAGCATGTCGAGTGTCTGTTAGACATACTTGCTTTGCTTTGTTACAGACAAATAGCAAAGTATTCTTTAGAATTTCTCAAAAGCATTTCCCCCTCGTTATATTAGAAGTAAGCAACTTGGAAACTTAAAAATTGTGTTCCAGCCCTCTTAAAAACTGTCTTTCTTTAAGGGACTGTTCATTATTGATGGGATGGTGACTTTTCAATGATTTAATGAGTTAAAAACACACATAGAGTCGTGATACATTTATTCCCAAGTGATAAGAGATAGGTTCAGGTTGGAGTGGAGTCCAGAAGCCTGAGTTCTATTTCTGCAGCCGTTCATGCAGCTGAGAGTCGTGTGAGCTCTTTGCTTACACTCTATCTACTCTAACTGCTGATAAAAAAGGATGTGGTCCTGGAGCCAAAACCTGGTTTACGTTTGGAAAAGCAGGTGGGTCAAAATTCTGCTGCTTTGAAACAACCTGCTTGGGGTCTCCGCTGACAACAACAACTTAACCAAAGCAGAGTTTCAGCTACTCACTCCCAAAAAAGCCTGAACAGAGGCCAACCCCCCCACCCAGCACCAACCCACCAGCAGCCTCCAGATCAGCTTTCTCCCATGGTTTCACTTCCAAAGTGATGGTATGTTTAGAAGCTCTGGGTAGGTTACGTGTGAAGCACCTTCCCTTGAGAAAGGTCAGAAAAGGACATTTCATGTTGCTGTTCACCATTCCCAGAAGCCATCTCCTACCTTTTCTCATCTGGTAAATGACTGGGTGTGCTCAGGACCTTGTGAACATTCTGCCATGCAACAGAAAAAAAAAAAGATTTCAAACTTGTAGGAATGAATAATTCCTGAGAACAAACCCCATGGGTTTTTCCTGATGATCAGATTTAATATGACAGTAATCAGCTTCTGCTTATTCATTGCCCTTGAAGCGAATATCTCAAGGCCTTTTGCAGCTCAAGCAACATTCGCAAATCTACAGACACATCTAAATTCTGCATTTTAATACCAGCACTAAAATATATGAAATGCAACACAAAAATCCTCTTCCAAAGAATAATTTGCAGGCTACATTTCAGTGATCATTGCTGCCAGCAACCCCTGGCTCCTGGGTTGTACCTGCACATGTAAGCTCTCATTACCGTGCACGCTTCATGACTTCTCCACCACCACTGAGGGGGGGATAAAAAAGGAAGATATTTTGCTCCAGTGCTCAAAATCCTGTGATGTTTGACCTGGGGTCAAGTTAAATCCATTTCCAAAGTCTGACCCCAAACTGCACTGGCTCCAGCACGTAGTGCTGAAGCTCTGGAGGCATTTAATTCTTCCTTCTCTGGAGCAGAGGACACAGCATCTACATTTCCTTTTGCTCCACTGGCTCTGCTTGATTTTAAGCGTTCTTGGGACAGGTCACTAGTAGCCATAGCAGATACACCGAGTACTAATGCTTCCCATGCTGCCCAGTTTACTAATTACACATGCTGGAAATCCCCATACAGGTAGTGAGGTGGAAGAACAGCCAATTGAAAATCTGCACTGTGAGATTTTGCGGGAAATCCAGTGGGGAGAAAAGCACTGGAAGGGCAACCCACTCTTCAGGCTCCTATTTATAGAGAAGCAACCATCAGCTATAACCAAGGGAAGGTGAGCATGGATGATTTTGACAGCAGAGCTCCTGGAGCAGCCTCAGCACGGGGAGCCAGGGAGAGCAGAGCCACCAGCAAAACCTGCACCGCAGAGTTTGCATCGCTTGTAGGGATGTGAGGAGATCTGAGTTCATTCCCTGCTTCCTCCTAACCAACAGACAGTGCCTTTTTAGGATGAGATAGGAAAAAACCCCTCTTGCTTATGGAGCAGGAAGTTAATTGGACTTGCAAACCCACCCTTCAGGTAAGAGGCCGTGGTGGTGCCACAGCACTGGGGTGGTTCCACACCTCACCTGCACAAACAGGAGCAGTTTCCTATTGCAGATCTCCAGGCGCTTCCGGGAGACTTCTGATTTTCGTAACTGGCCATCAGCCAGGGATAGCTGCCTCTTCAGCTCCAGGATGTCCTCCTGAGGCAGGGACACAGGAGGAGGAGAGAGGTGGTGGTGATGCTCCAGCCTTGGCTTTTGGGAACAACAATTTGTGACGTGCTACAAACAAAAGCAGTGTCCTTTGGGAAGGGACAGTGGAATTTACACAAATTATAACACAGAACCAGAGACCATGGTGGCCTTGTGGTCCCACACAACAAAGGATCTAGGTGCTATTTCATCTTCTCCTGTATAAATAGAAGGAGGGGAGCCTTAGCTGTGGCTGCCCCATCCCTGGAAGTGTCCAAGGCCAGGTTGGGAGGGACTTGGAGCAACCTGGGATAGTGGAAGGTGTCCCTGCCCATGGCAGAGGGTTGAAACAAAATGGGTTGTAAGGCCCCTTCCAATCCAAACCATGAACCCACTCTGTGACCCTATGAACCCACAGAACAAGAGTCATGAAGGGTTGTGGGGTTTTTCCCAGCCTGAGAAGTTGCATTACCTCTATTTCAGAGACGTGTTTTGCTTTTTTCCCCGCCAGCTGCATCTTCAGTTCTGCAATTTCAGCTTCCAGCAGGTGGATGACTTCCTCATAGTCCTGCTCAGCACTGTGGGCCTGTCTCTGCACCACCTCGGCCATCTGCAGTTTGCTGTGCAGGGTCCGGTTCTCCGACAGGAACCCCAGCGCTTTCTGGAAGCACCCACAAGTTCTGGTGAACACACCACATCCCCCTCAGCTGCCAGCACCAAACCCACCCCGAGGAGCCCAGAAATCCCTTCACTCACCTGGTTCAGCCTCTGAAGCTCATCCTCCATTGACTTCTTGCTGTTCTCCACCTCTTTCAGGAGAGACTACAGGAAATATTTTCACCAGATTAGAAGCAACAAGTGACAGGTCATTCTCTAGAAGATGCCCTGGTCTTGCAGCCCCTACCCACCAGAACGTTATTTTACAGGAGGAGTTCTGTGCACTCTCCCCCGCAACAGGCAGAGATTTTTGGGCTGCTGCAGAATTCCACCTGGACACAGCCATGGTCCTGACAGCCAGGTGAGGGTGAGAGGACAGGTGCTTCTGTTAATCACGGACTTGAATTCTTAATGAGACATGCTTTTTAAATACATTAACTCCCTGCTGAAAAGGGACTGCATGCTTTGAGTACAAATCAGTTTTCCCTTGAGGTTGAGAGCGAGAAAGAGGCAATTAAGGAGAGTGGAGAGTGAGAGGCTCCTGTGTGATGCGGAATGCACAGAATGCAAACTGGTAACTTCCAAGAGGAACAGGCCACCCCATTACCCCATGGAGAGCTATGGCAGAAGGCTCCAGCCAAAAATGTGCTCAGAGGGGAGGCTCCACCTTTAGTCTTCGGACTTCGTGCCGCAGATCCATCATCTCCAGCTGCAGCTGCTCCAGGTCCTCGTTGCCATTACAGTGGAGGGAGTCGAAGGTCTGCAGGGAGAGGGACAGGCTCATCATACATTGAATCAAAATCACCTCAAAAAGGAGTCAGTGTTTTTATGCAACAGATCAAAAGGCACATTAAATAATTCAGCTCCAGGATGGTTCTTTTTGCCCCACAGAATTTCACTCTCTGATCCCTGTTGTTGCTGGAACAGCTGTGCTACAGTGAATTTTCACTTTGTGAACCAAATGAAGTTAGTTAAAATTGATTAATTATGGCTATTTTTCCTTCTGCATCACTGCCAGGCTGCTTCCTCATATTATCACATACATATTGTTATTTCCTTATTAAAAATAAGAAGTTTGAGGTCTTTTATAGAATTTTCTATAATCAAAATGATTAATGGATCATTCTGCCTTGTCTTTATAACTCTAGAACAACCAGAAAATGTTAATTTAGCTTTTCTGATTTCAGAATTTCATGGATTTCTTGTAGAAGATTCATGGATTCTTTGGAGTGACTGACCGGAGAGTGAAAAGCCGATGTATCCAGCAAATTGGCCACTTCGTGCTGTGTGAAGAGCATGGAGTTGGAATCCAGACCAGCCTCGTCCAGCTCCTCCTGCATCAGATCCCTGAGTGCTTGGAGAACATCTATGAGAAACAATCAGATTTTACCAGGCTAAAAGAGAAAAGTGCTGTGTTTTAGGAGAAAGTTTTGGGGCCATCCACTGGTGCCTGGCAGGGTGGGTTTAGAGGTGCCAGACAGGGTTCTCTATCTCTCCTGGCTTCCTCAGCAATCCCAGCAAGTTTAAATGAGTTGTTGACAATCTTTATGAGACTCTTGCTTCTTATCCAATTGAAAAAACCTACACTTACAAAATCCAGAAAGCCCCACATATTTTCACGGGGGAGTTTTCACCATTGTGGTTCTGAGAGTTTTAAAATTTTCAGCCAAACCCACGTTTCCCTGACGAAAGGCCCCTGCTTCCTGCTGCCATTTTTCATGTTGCTGATTTAAACAAAAAGACAACTCAGTGAGTTCAGCACTTAGAAAAGGTGTTAAATTGACAAGTCTGAAAATCCAGATTCATTTTGCTTTCAGACATGAAGGAAAGCAGAGTGAGAGGGGTTGCATGGGACAAGTGGGAACCATCAGGGAGGCGGCACCAGGGTCCCAGAGCCTCCAGTCACAGAATCACAGAATCATGGAATAGTTTATATATGAAGGGACCATAAAGATTACCTCATTCCAACCCCTGCCGTGGGCAGGGACACCTTCTAGACCAGGTTGCTCCAAGCCCCATCCAACATGGCCTTGGACACCTGTAGGGAATGGCTTTAAATGGAAATAGTGTAGGTTTAGACTAGATGGTAGGAAGGAATTGTTCCCTGTGAGGATGGTGAGGCCCTGGCACAGGTTGCCCAGAGAAGCTGTGGCTGCCCCATCCCTGGAAGTGTTCCAGGCCAGGTTGGATGGGGCTTGGAGCAAACTGGGACAGTGGAAGGTGTCTGGTGGAATGAGATGAGCTTTAAGGTCTCTTCCAACCCCAACCATTCCAGGATTCCATAATTCTACAGAATGCCTTCTTTGGTATGTGCAACTTTCCTTAAGTTTTGAGGCTCCAGCAATACCCAGGCAGGTGTCTCACCTGCCACCCCTCAGCAGATGCTTCTCTCCTTTCTTAGCTGCCAGTGAAGCTACTAAAAAATGCCAGAGCCCTCCATGGGCAGAGCTCCCTCTCACCTCCGTAGGCCACCGTCCCCTGCGAGTCCGTGGTCAGGCTTTGCCGTAGCTGCCTCTTCTTCTCCTCGGTCACATCCAGACCAAGGTACTGCAGAACCTTGAGCAGAAACAAGGAGCCTTTAAAAAGAAAAATACTGGAAAAGCAACTCTTTGAAGTAAGTTCTGGGAAGACACTTGGAGCTGGGTTTCTTCTGGAAGCAGCTCTCCAGGCAGCATCTCCCAAAGGAGCAGGCTTGGACTGGATTTCCAGTCTCTCTTTTCCTACACATGTACAGAAATGTCTGGTCCTGGAGACAGGGACATGTTCACATCTCTCCAAGAACATTTTATCTGCAATCAGATTTGCAGCTGTGATGAGCTTTCAGGACCTTTATCAGAAGCCAGCAAAGTTTTAGCAAGACTCAGCTGGCAAGCGCTCAGCCTCTTCTCTTTCTGCCCAGGAATTGTGTTTGGGACCAAGAAAATAAAAGCTATTAACAGAGTATTTCCCATGGGGAGAGGAGACATTCAAACGTTTTGCGTCTCCACTGCATGTTTTGATCGCTCATTACTCCTGATGCCCTGACTTCTGATATTTATCAGTTCTACCCCAGGGCTCTACACAAAAGCAGATGAACCTGTGCAAGCCCCACTTCACTGCTGGCAGCAGCAACTAAGAGCTTTTAAAAGACAAAGTCGAGCTCAGCAGACTCTGAGAAAGAGCCCGAGTGAAACTTTCACCTGTCCCAGGCTGCACACGCAGCTCCTGCTCACAGCACCTCCTGCGAGTGCCCTGGGAAGGGGCTGGGGATGGATCCTCGCTTCCCGTTCCCAACAAGTCCCTGGGATCCATCTGCTGTCCCATCCAAGTCCCACCTCCTGCTGCTCTGCCCACCGCCCCTGTGCGGAGCACTGCTGCAGGCCCCCCGACTTTGGGATGCTGGTGGGGTTGGCCACCCCAAAACCACCTCAGGCTGTGCCGGTGGTTGTCACACCGCGACCCTGTCACCGCTGCAGCCGCCCGCGCCTAACACAGGCTTTTAAAAGGGGAAGCCAAGCGCCCCAGCCCTCCCAGCCGAGGGGAGCTGCTTTGTGCCCGAAAGGAGCAGAGGTCGCTGTGCAAACGCCATCCTGAATCCCGCTTTAGGAGAATTACGCAGGCTTAGGAGAGCAGCTCCCGCTGGCGCTGCCGAGGGCGGGCGCTGCGCTGCCGTCGGGTGGCAGCAGATGTTCGTCACATCGGGGCCTCCGTGGCGGCCCCGGCCCCGCAGAAAGGTCTCTGTCCCCACGTGCCCCCTCCAACGCCAGCAGAACCCAGCGGGGGACACGCACCCCGAAGCCAGACCGGGGCAGAGCCCCCCAGGCCACTCTGACCCTCACCACGGTCTCCACGAGCAAATGGGCAGCTCTGCTCCCTGCACGTGGAATGTGCTTTCCACAAAATGAGGAAGGAATCAGCGGTTCTGGCTGGATCCTCAGTGAGATATTCCCTATCTCAGCCTTCCCTTGCCCACACCAGGCTGCCCGAGGTCATCCCAGCAGCGACAGCAGCACCAAAATTTTGGAGGGGAGCTGCCTGCACAGCCTGAGTCAGTGGTGTGATGTCTGAGGGAGGTGCAGCTGCCAGGAGAAGACTTCTGGAGCTTCATGGAGACTGAGAAATAGCCAGGATGAGCCAAGGGGTGTTTAAATGTCCCTTTGGACACAACCAGGATGTTTCACTGCACCCTCTTTCCCCTTTTTACCTTCAGAAACTGGGTTCAACCTCCAGAGACTCCACTGAAGGACTATTTCCTGCATAGCGCACAAGGAGGAGACCTTGCTTTGGGGAGAGGGACCCCTGCACTTACCAGTTCCAGTTTTCCATCCTTGAGCCGGATGTGGGGATCCAGCGCTACTTTTGGTTTGGTGCCTGAAGCTGCTTTGTGGTTAGATGCTGAAGCAGGTGCTGAAAAATCAAAAATAAATGTTAATGGAAGAATATTTGGGTAGAGGAAAGAGGTGTCTGCAAAGCAAAATTCAGATCTCTTGTTGCGTGAAGTATAAGGTGTGTGCAGCAGGGCAGAAATCAAAGTCCAGGATTTACTAAAACTGGTTCTGGAAGGAACTAGGGCACTCTTGGAAAGATTGGATACTGGGGCAAATCCTTCTGAAAGGGCTTCTGCATGGTTTAAAATGGGATGTTTCATCCAGGGACCTAGGACTGCACTTTGAAAATTTCCAATTGCAGAGTATTGTGGAGTCTTGGAGTTTATGGTGAACTGTGAGAAAAAACGAATTAAACAAAATGTGCCTGGTTCTTGTCTACTCTGATTAAGCAAAACTGAAACAATTCATGACACCCATGGGGATGGACAGATTAAAAGTGATGTAGGAAAGCACCACTGCAAGATTTTTTCTCTTCCCAAAACTGCAAAAAGCCTTGAAGCCTTTTTCTCTCAGTTGGACGGGCAGGATTTTTTGGGTAGAGGGAGCCACAGGCATTGTGAGGCAGCCACAGAGGCAGAGGCAGAAACAGCAGCTGCTGTGCTGGTGAAAAGCTGTCACGATCTGAAAGATCCAGCTGCCAACAGCTGGCTCAGCATTGCCGGCACTGCTGCACAGCTGAAATGGTTCAGAGTGCAAGCCCTGCCCCTCCATCCCTGGAGGAAACCCCACCTTTTCCATTATGATTAATCCTTGTCTGTAAGGAACCATGGTATTCCCTGGGAAAAGGGCTGCAGAAGAAGTAACTGCTCGGGAACAACCCAACCAGGCTCCAGGAAGGTGCAGGATTGCTGTGCCTGCCCCTGCCCACCCTCAAACTATCAGCCCAGGTGACAAAATTCCTTCTCGTGCCAGTGGCACAGGATTTGCCCAGGAAGCAATTCCTTTTGCCTGCCTGAGTTCTGATTAACACCACAGGAAGCCCTGCTTTGCTGAGTAACACAGCTCCTCCAGAATCCCTGGAACACTTCTCCCACCACAGCCTCCTGACCAGCAGGACAGAGCCCAGATGCCAGGAGAAGGCAGCCAGGAGCAGCAGAGGTGCTGCACAAACATAATCCTCCTAATCCAGGTATCCATCTGCTCTGCTAATGCCAGCAGCTGGGAAGCAGCAAGAGGTAACAAATGGGCTTGCTGGATTGGCCACAAACACTTCCCTCTCCAAGTTCAAGGGCAGAGCCATTACCCTTCAAGCCACGGCTAATCAGGATTAGCTCCATGTGGCTTTGCTGTCAGCTCTGGACACAGAGATATCCAGGGCATCCATCAGGCACCCAGAGAGGGGCACTCACTGGCCCAGGCTCCAAGCCTGGCTGTCCTTTCAAGGCCCGTTGTCTGTTTCCATGGATGACAACACAGACACAAAGCCTCCTCGGAATTTCCCATTAAAATCCTGGAGTGATAAAATCCCCCAGCTAAGTCAGGTCATGGTTAGGTCGTTGCTGTTGCTGGATTGCTCTGTCCCCATCACCAGGACTGGCTGTCCGTGCTGGCCACCCGAGAGCCTCCCTGGCATCTGCAGGACGCTCAGGGCAGGGAGGACACAGCAAGTCCCTGTCCCAGGGCCTGTCCAGTGGAGCATGGAATGTGAGCCAGGCATTCCTGGGAGCAGAGCACTGAGCACACCCAGCCCAGCACTGGCTGCTCCATCTCCTGCTGATGCCAGGTATGGACTAGACATGATTTCCCTCCAATGCTTGATCTTAGCCTTCCATATGGGAATTACAACAAGGCACAGGGATTTGTAAGCAGAGCCAGTGTCCCGGGGAAGGAAGGGCTGTTGGATTTGAGGCTGCAAGAATGGTGGGCAGTGCTTGCTCCGGACTTATTGGGAAAGCCCATCTTTGTCTCCGGGCAGGAGCAACCTTCACGTCACAGGGATGTGGGGTATCTTGGTGGAGGTCATCTCCCTGGGCTCTGGGTCACTGGGGTTATTGAGGTTTTCTGACATTCCTAAGGGATTTGGGAAGCTGCAGAGTGATTCCAGTTCACCCTCATTGCTGCCGCCCTGTTGGATGAACAGAGTGAGTCTCTCCACAGAAGGTAAGAGCTCAGGAGACTCAGAGCATGGAGAGAAAGCACAGCATGGAAAAATAAGAAAATTTTGAAGCTTCAGTGTAGAGAGAAATCTGATTTAATCACATCCCTAAGCCATTTCCCAATTTGGCCAACTGAGGGCATCCTTAGTGCCTGTTCAGCACCCAGGGTTGCTGAGTACATCCCAACTACCATTAACTGGCTGCTTTTATACTGTGTCCAAGACCACCATTCCCATTGGAAGGCAATGTGGCCTGTGGAGAACCTGCTGCATGTCTGAGGTGCTCAAAGCCACTGCTGCAAATGAACCACAGGCTGAGAATTGAAGAATTTGTCTCCTGAGAACACCTCAGTCCTCGAATGCCTTAGTAAAGTGTTGTGCTACTATGGGCAAACATGGACATAATTCCTACTCGTTGAGTAAGCCAAGCTGCTGCCTTCCCTCTCTCCTGGCAGGCTGAGTCTCACTATCACCCCATTAAATTCCACTACAGCAGTATAAACACTGATAAAAAAATATGTGGTGATAGGACAAGGGGAATGGCTTCCCACTGCCAGAGGGCAGGGTTAGATGGGATATTGGGAAGGAATCCTCCACTCTGAGGGTGGTGAGGCCCTGGCACAGGTTGCCCAGAGAAGCTGTGGCTGCCCCATCCCTGGAAGTGTCCAAGGCCAGGTTGGACGGGGCTTGGAGAAACCTGGGATAGTGGAAGGTGTCCCTGCCCATGGAAGGGGGTGGGACTGGATGGGCTTTGAGGTCCCTTCCAACCCAAATCATTCTGTGTTTCTGTAATTTTATACTTTCATCATCCTCAGCTCTGAGGAGCCACAGCTGTTTGCCCTCCACACCAGGAGGATGGCTGAGCAGGACTCACCTGAGACTGTAAGCTCTGGTGGGCAGATGTCCGGTGACAAAGAAGGCACAGGAAAAGGATTTTCACGTCTGTTCTAGAAAAACAAGACAAAATGGCACAGACAGTCACTAAGAAGAATCTGTTGGTGTAAATAACAAGCAGAAGACAGAGGAGTTCAAGAGAGCCATGAGGGCACCTCTTGTGCAGATGGGTCAAAAGAGACTCCAGGGGTTTCTCTGGGAGCACCTGGCACAGGCTGAGCCATCCCAAAGCCTCTGGTCACACACAAGTGACTCTGTCCTTACTGTAACTGTGCCTGAGCACTGAGGCTGAATTTGACCTTGCCTGGTTCTCCACAGAGGTTCTCCCTAAAGCTCTGCATCCAAGCCAGCAGTGAGGCCCCGAGTCTGACCACAGCCAGGTGTGATGTTTACCCCAAACCCATCATTACACAGCGAGCACGGCAGGAGACCCAGACCAGTTCACACCCTTTCTTAAGTGCTACCACACAGCTGAAAGCACAAGGAAGAGGGAAAACACTCAGAGGGGAAGGAAGTGTGGTGAGCTGTCACCAAGACAGCACTGGCACCGCTGGGGACTTGACGACAAGAGGGGCACAGGGCTGGTGCTGAGTACATGCAGACAGGCACAGCGGGTGCCTGGGCACTCTCCCTGGTGTGGAAGCCCAGACCTCATTAGAAGTTCCATCTTTCAGCAGCAAAGTGGGGAAAGGAGTAATTTCATTCCAGCCAGTGGTGTGATTTCATGTAAGAGCACAGCATCACACAAGCTGGGGGTGAGGGGTCCAACCACACCACTCAGCCACAGCTCCAGGGGCTGTGGGAGCCTTTCCAGGGTACATCTCCAGCCTGGTGCACCCCAAAGCAACACATATGTGACATTTGTGCAAGTCTGTGTCTGCACTGGGCTGGAAAGAAAGATGTTTTGTGAATGATCTTGTACAAAAGGAACATCCAGCCAGACGCCTTCTAAAGGAAATTTGTGTGGAAGGGGGCAGAAGGTGCATCCAGCACGGCTTCATTCCAGAAATCCAGCCACAAATGGTGAGAGTTGTGTGGGTAAACCCTGTCCAACCATACACAGCTCGAGCACTTGTCTCTGCAAACACAATGTGGAGCTTGGCCTCGCAGGAGGAAGGAGCCTGGCTTATCATTAGAGCAGTCAGGAGCAGGAATGGGCTGCGTAGGAATGCTGGGGATTCATCCTCATCAGAGGGCTTTAAGAATAAAGAGTTTTTCCTGCCTTTGGGTAGGAGACTAGATCAAACTGACTCCAGAGATCCCTTCCAGCCCTATGACTGGCGTGGAATGAGATGCAGGTTGCTATCCACAGAAGGGTTTTGTTGTTTTTAAAACCTGAGACTCCTGAAACAGGTCTGGATGCAGGCCCTGGAGATGAAACTCCTGTCATTACCTCCACAGATCCATCTCTGTCTCAAACCCAAGAGAGAAGAAATGATTTCAGATTTAAAGCACCTGCCTGTGGGTATACACATCAACATTACAGCCTTTCCACTGGATTTCCAGAAATATTGCCAGGGAGTCCCTACAGAAGAGTTTTGTGATCAAAGAAAGATCCCAGGACCGATGTCTGTGCTGTTAGAGATGAACTTCCACCTACCTCTGGGGACCTCACGTGCACCTTCAGCCTGCAGGAGCTCAGGCCGTTTCCCACAGCCTTGGCAGGCGGGGATGGGATGTTGTTGTGGACGGACAGTCCGGGGTGTAACCGTCCCCTTCCAGGAATAAAGGCCACTTCTGTGCTTCCCTCGTGTCTTTGACAGACAACAAACACAGAACATCTTTTTAACAAAACAAAAGGCACGATTTGCAGAGCTCCCGTGCTTGTGGTTCTGTCTCTGGGATAATCTCACTTCTGCCTGTGTAACCTGCACTAGTGCAGCTGGATCTCCACCAGCTGTGTCCCATTGAATCATAGAATCACGGAATGGTTAAGGTTGGAAAAGACCTCTACGATCATTGAGTCCAACCATCAACCCAGCACTGCCAAGACCACCACTAACCCATGTCCCCAGCATCTACATGTGTTTTGAACACTTCCAGGAATGGTGATTCCACCACTGCCTTGGGCAGTCTGTGCCAAGGGCTTTACAACCATCTACATGAAGAAGTTTTTCCTAATATCCAATCTAAACCTCCCGTGGCACAACCTGAGGCCATTTCCTCTTGTCGGTCACTTGTTACTTGGCTGCACCCTCCTGTACAGATCCATAAGGTCTCTCCTGAGTCTCCTATTTTCCACTTAACCTCAGTTCTGTTGCAGAGCTCTGTTGAGCAGTGACAGGAGATATTCACGAGATCCAGAACATTGGGAAGGTCTGGATTACACCTCAGGATGATCCATGCCTTCAAGATTTCCTTATGTGACCACCTGTCAGGACCATCTTGAAGCATCATCTAAGACTAATAATGCTCTGGAAGCCAAACCTTGGTATCACACGAAGGGTTCTGCATGAGACTCAACAGCACCTGATGATGACAGGAAATATGTTCCATGCCTACCTGAATTTGGCTTTTTCAATTATTTTTCTGGCCTCTTCATGTGTGCTGCCCACCAAAGAATCTCTATTGATAGCGATGAGTTGGTCTCCAGGTCGGAGCCGACCATCCTAAACAAACAGGGAGAAAGACATAGATTTGGGAAGGAATTCTCTGCCCAAAGCCTTCTCCTGCAACACAGATCCTGATCACATGCAATGCATTATCCATCTACTCTTAGAAAAGCTGCTTCAGAACAGCCACAGCCTCTAGGAGAGGTCCCCATGGCAGAGCCCCTGAGGGTCCCCACGCTGACTTACCTTGTAACAGTCTCCATCTGGCAGAAGCTCTTGGACATAAATCATGGGCCCGTCAGGCCGGTTTGATCCACCACTGATTGTCAGCCCTAAGCCGGAGGAGTTTGCTATAGAAATGCTCTGGATTCCTGAGTCAATGGAGTAGCTGCAAGGGAGAGATGTTAGCAGGTGACTCAAGGTGATCTGGGTTATCTTCCCATGTCACTGAACAAACTCTGCCTGGATTTCATTCTGTGCATGATCCTTCTCCCTTCTCCCAACATTTTCTTTGCATCCTTTCTTCCACCCATCCTTGGAAAGAGGAGGTGAGGGCTCCTGTTCCTCAGCAGACATTGTCCAGAATAATGAAGGTGACTGGCTCACCTAATCCCAAATAAGGGAATACTCATTTAGAGAAGAAACTAAAGATTTAACCAGAATATAATTGTCATCCCTGGTTTTATAGCCAAAAGCACACAAAGGATTAACATGGTTGTTGCTTGAATCCAGCTAAATCAGCAGACAGCAATTTACAGATGGGTCAGCTATCAAACAGCTCTTAGCAAACATCAAAGTGAAGCTCGGGATGCACAGCTGGGTGTATCTTAACCAGGATTTGGGCCCAAAATCTTGCAAGATGCCCTAAGAAATGGGCATCCTTTACAGCAGCACCCACCACAGTGTGAGCTGCTGCTGTGGCAGGGGTACAGGTGGCTCACCCAGTCAAGGATGTAACTGGAGCACCAAACAGGCTGGACCCTTCCCTCCAAGAGCTGCTGGACAGGACCCAACAGGCCACCAAGGCCCGGCCACAGCAGTGGCTCTGTGCTGGGAGGGAGGTTTGGAAGTCGCACAGTTGTGGGAGCAGAGATTTCACTGAGCTCCCGAGGGCAGCACTGCAACAGAGGGGGTTTGGGGAAGGATTTGGTGGGGTCTGAGGGTCAGCAAGCCTTCTCCTCCAAATGGGATGGGTGCAGCTGGTGGGTGCAGCTGGCTTTTCACCTTCTCAGCTTATTTCCAGTGCAGCCACTCCCCAAACAGTCTGCACTGTCTGGTCCTCCTCGTGTTATAACTTAAGACACAATGACAGCTGTGCACCCCATGCCCCACAGTGACACCAGCGTGTCACCACCCCATGCCCCCAGTGATGCCATCCCCAGTGGTCACACACCCCAGTGGAAGGGGTGCAGGTGCCTTCATCTTATGAAAAAATGTTGCTTTAAAGTAAACTATTTTGGGGAAATGATGCCATGAAATATAGCATTAAAACACTGCTCAAATCAAAATATAAACACTGACTGTGGCGAGACTGCATCGTATCCAGCTCCCATTGCTCAGTGGAGTGGCAGGACCTTGGGTGATGCCACCACGAGAGGTCACAGCCTGGGTACAACCTGTGGTGAGCAGAAGGGGTGGCAGCCACATGCATGAAAAGACCCCTGGCCCAAATTACATCTCTCAGCTGACCACCAACACTCAGCTGAAACCAGTGGCCAGTGATTCCAGGCTTGGCTCCAGCATGGAGACAAGCAGAACACAGCACAGCATGGCAAGAAGGCCACCAAGAAAGGCCCCCTCTAGCCTATATTCCCTGCCCATGGCAGGGTGTTGGAACGAGATGATCTCTGAGGCCCCATCCAACCCAACCCATTCTAGCACTCTGCATCTCAGTCCAGAGCGGGTTAACAGCCCAGCAAGGATGGCTTGTCCAAACCAGCTGCCAAGCAGATGATCTGGTCTCTCCTCTGTATGGGTCTCTCACTCCATTCAAGCAGCTTAAACCTCTGGTGCCAAATATTTGTCCTCTGCAAATCCCTAATAAGCTGGTATTTAGCAAGAGGATTTACTGGTTCTGCAGTGAGGGCTGATTCTCTTTACCAGCAACTTGGCTGTGCTGGCAAAGGAGGGAAGCTGCAAGCCCTGGGGACAAGTGGTCCCCATTCCATGACTGTGAGCACCCTCCGAGCTGTCCCTCTTGAGAAGAGATGAGACTCCCAGAGATGGGACTCCACAGGAAAACAAGCCCTGCCTGTCCAAACCTCTGGCCCTGTGGAATGTGAAAGGGACAGATGAGCACATGAAAACACACTCCAGGAGATTCTCTGGACACCAATGGATGAGGTGACTGTGGGCAACTGCTGTTGACCCCAAAGCAGAGGGCATTGGGAACGTTTGCATGGAAAGGTGCTGGTGCTCTTAAAGCATGCGGTCAACATGCCAGGAGCAGGGCTACAGGAAACAAGCTCCCAAAATACCTCCTGAAAGCACCACCAGCCTTGCAGGAACACTCTGCTCATGGTTTGTAAACGTGATGTGCAGGGCCCTCTCAGCTGGCTGCAAACCACAGTCTTTCCCTGGGATTCGGAGGGGAGGAAGAGGAGCTGTTGCATGTTTATGTTGCAGACATATTGACGGCCTCAACTGGGAAGATTTTCAGCTCTTGGGAACAAACTTCCCACGAACAGCCAAGATGCCACCAGGACACCCAGAAGATGCTGTGGCCTCTGAGCCACTGTGGTGATAGAACAGCAGAGAGGATGTAAGGATGAACAAGCATGGGAATTATTGACTGGGTCTGTCCCTCAGACACTTGGTGGTCTCCTGGTGGCCCACCGAGGCCAGGCTGGGTGGTTTCCATACGTACTGTGTGTGGGGGGTGTGTGCCAGGTTCCCAATGAAGGGGCCATGGGAATTGGCCGGGCTCAGCAGCAGCGGGCTCTGGGAGCGCGAGGACGAGCCCGAGGATGTGCTCTCCAGGTATCGACCTGCACAGCAAAGCCAGAGTCAGGCCAGGGCACACCAACACTGCAGCATCACCCTTCTCCCCTGCTCTGCTGCTGAGAGCTGTCACTGTACTCCTGGGAGAGGAAATGTTCAGCTTCCTTGGCACAAACCCAGCGTGGAACTGTCCCCCCTCTGCCAACCCTACACACCTCTGCCATAGGGAAGGGCTGGCAGCTCTCTGGTGGGATGCCAAGCCAGAGGGACAGCTTCCTTCCCCAGGCACATATGGCTTTGTGTGCTGGCACCTTGGTTGTTGCATCTCATTAAACATTTCATTTGCAAATGAAAAATAACAATGGTTGAATGAATTATTGCTGAAATGCTTTGAAATCCAGAGAAGAAAGCTTAAGCTGCACCTGCAGAGATGGGCACTAATGGAGTCACCTGCCCAGCACATCAGTTAGGCAGAGTCTGGGCATCTGGGGAGTGGTTACAACCCCAACTCAGTCTCCCTTGGTCACCCCAAGGAGGTGGCTCACGGCCTCTCTTTGTGCCTGCCCTGAACGGGCAGCACTGGCCACACTCCGGGCACGCACCAAGGGCCTGCAATAAAGATGAGCTTCCTTCAAACCTCCGCCCCAACACCTACACAAACCCACCCACAACTCCTGCAGAATGACACTGGGATAAAGGAAACTCTGTCAGCAGAGAGAGGGGCTCTCAGTTCCCCCCAAGTCCTGTGAGCTACTCACTGCCGCCGTGCAGCACTGGCGAGCTCCGCGCTGAGCCCGTGTTGCTCTGCGAGCCGAACTTCTCCAGCAGCTCCGAGAACTCTCTCCTGCAAACAAAGCCATGGTGCAGTCAGCTCCCGCTCAGAACTGCCCCCCACCTGATTCCAACAGTGCCTCTGATGGCAGTGACTTCGTACCGAGGCTGTAGGGCCGGTGCCCTCCAGCTGTAGGGAGCAGACAGAGCTTCCTCATGTTCCTCATGCACAAGGGTGACACCCTGGTTTCAGGAACTTGTGCAAGGTTTCAGGTCTATAATCAATCTCATGGCAGTGCAGCTTTCCTGCCATGGGCTGGGGCTCTGGAGTGCTCCTTCCCTGCCCCGGAATGTGTTCAGGGTGAACATGGGCAAGAGGAGCTGGGAAGGGATGTGTTCTTAAAGGTCTTGTCCAACCTAAATGATTCTATGGGCAGGCTCTGGTGCTGAGGACTGTCATCCCTGAGAGAGGGCAGATCAACACTGGAGCCCTGCTTTGCACCCCACCTCATGGACCCTCCTGGGAATCAGCTGGAATGTTTTCACACCCAACTATAAGGCTCAAAAGTTTTGCAGACACACCACACAAATTAAACACCGTCAGAAGGAGCTGTAACTGTGCAAACATAAAACAAAAACACTTGGCCTATTTGTGACTCCTTCTAGAACAGTTAAATACAGGTTATTCTCTGTTTTTTCTCCTTGTGTGATTAGAAGATAAGCACAGGTTAAACAGAGGCTAGCCATGGTCTTCATGGAAAAAAAGAGGTTTATTGTCAGAGCTGGTGCACAGCAAGGTTTCCCGTGTCGGTGCAGGAGAGGGAAGCTCTGCCCTCCAGACCTGCCAGCCCTATATATGCAGGGGGCTCGGGCATGCGCACCTGGGTCCCCTGTTCCCTGTCTCTAATGAGAATGGGATGTATTTACACCATGCAGCTGTGGGAACCGTCAACCATGAGGCTTCCCACCATGGGGCTTCCACCTATTTGTCACAATTTCTATGCAGGCAAAATGGAGTCTTGAGCCATAGACTGCCTTATCCTAATCCTCCTTGAGTAGGTCTTCTGGCAAAATCACATGGTCCCTAACACCCCTCCTTTCATAGTTAGAAAGCAGATCCTTCTAGCTTTTCCTAGAGTAAAGAGGGAGATGGCTTTTGGAGCATATGCAGAAGCAGCAGCCCACTCTCCAAATCCATCCATGATGATGTTTTCCATGAGCATCACAAGCTAAGCTCTTGGAGCAGGACACCTCAACAAAGACCTGCATGCAATCTCATCCACAAAATCCCCAGGAAAATTGTCCCTGTGCTCAAACACCTTCATTAATGCTTTGCTCCAGGTTGAGTTTGACCACCATGTGTTGAGCCTTGATGAGCTGGAACTACCTGTACACCCCAGGTGGGTTTCTTTGTGACCTTCTTTTTGCCAAGTGTGACAGCCTGAGCATTTAAGCCCCATGAAGAGCCACCATTATCCACATTTACCAGCTCCTGCCTCATTTCTGTAACCCTTCTTTGAGCTGCTGTGAGCCCGTCACATCCTTTTTGATGAGGAGGCATGGAAAGGGATGACATCTTCATCATGTCCATGTTCACCAGCCCCCTGATCCACCCCTGCCTCGCTGGCTCTTTGCATGCTCCCAGGACCATGCTGTCCCTCCGCTATGGGGGGATCCCCTCCTCCATAACCCAACCCTATCTGATGGATCTGACCTTTTGACAGAGAGATCCTCCAGGATGACTAATTCCTTACACACGCCAACAAATAAGCAGCCAGGCGGTGGGAGAGCCCCTGAAAATGTTGTTCCAGTGGCCACAGTAACACTATTAGATGCTGTCTTTGAAGGCAGGAGGGAATCCCCATGGGAAGGTGCCTTCCTGATGCGATAGCCCCGGGGAAAGCCTGCCTATGAGTGGCTCGCTCTCAGGCTTGACAGTCAGCCAAGCCCAAGATGTGAACCTGTAGGAACCCAGCCACAGCAAGGTTCCCTCGGCGAGGAGGCTGCTGTGACACACAGGCAGACGCTGCGTCACCTGCGTTCCTCAGCGGGACAGATGTTGGGTGTTATTGGCCAGATTAGAGTCAACAATATTAAATGATGACTGAGTCATCAGCTCCTCAGGTTCCTGCTGGAAATGCTCTCAGTAATTTACATCTTCCCAGTAACAACCAGCTCTTTAACAAACTTCAAAGAGCGGGGCATGCCTTATCTAATATTGCCATCAAATTTATGCCTTATTCATTCCATTTAATGCTAATTTAAAACCCAAGTGTCACACAATACTCAGTGAGATGCCTCGGTGAATCCCAGTGTTTGCATCCACACTGTTGTCTTTATCAACCAAACCCATGACCTTAAAAAGGACCATGACTTTGTTCAGAAATCCCACGTCCCACAAAGCTCTTTTGGCTTTCACCTCCTGGGCACAAACTTCCCAGGAACAGCCAAAGTGCCACCAGGACATCCAGAAGGTGCTGTGGTCTCCCAGCTATTGTGGTGATAGAACAGCAGAGGGGACATAAGGATGATCAAAGGCATTCTCCAAGCACTGGAATTATTTGCTGGATCTACCCCTCAGACAGTGGGATCATTCGGTGACCCACAAAGGGACAAAATATATGTAAAATATTAAGAAAATTTCTCCACTGAAAGGATGTTGGGCACTGGCACAGTCTGCCGAGGGAAGTGGTGGAATTATTGTAAATGTTCCAAAAACATGTGAATGTGGCATTTGGGAGCATGGTTTAGTGGTGGCCTTGGCGGTGCTGGGTTAAGGGTTGGACTTGAGGGTCTCAGAGGGCTTTTCCAACCTAAATGATTCCACAAGCACTGGGAAAGCAGAAGGCAAGCAGCTCCTCTAGCACTTGGACAGCAGTTTGCTGTTCTGTGGCTCCCTGGGCTGAGCCCTGGGTGGATCTCACCTTAGCAGGATCTTTACAAGTTTCCAGTAAAGCCTCTGTGTTTCTGCAGGTGATTCACAGCAGTTTCACTGGCAGCTCACACAGCCACAGCCTTCCCTGACCTCGTGCCTGGGGCAGGTGGAACACGCTGGAATCTCACGTGTTATTTCCAGTGCTTACCAAGCTACAAGCACCTGGGTTTTGTTTGGGGCTGGGTATTTCTGTGGTCATCTATTGTTCATTTTCCTCAGATAATAATCCATCAGAGCAGGTTATGAGCCCCAAACAATGGGTGAAATACTCTTAGTCAATGCAAATGCAACCGGTGCAGCAGCTCCTGTGACCCTGAGAACCTCGTCACCGACCTGTGCTGGCAAACTCTGTTATAGGAGAGGACATGCATGGGCTGAGAATTCCTTGTTGTTGTTTATTCCATGTCCTGAAGTTCATCCACAAAGGAGGTTTATCATTATTTGCTCGGGAGCCTGAACAATGAGCTGGGAGTGCGGGTCCAGCCCAGAGGTGATGTGACCAAATGCCACCGTCCCAGCTCCTGCTTTGTTGGTCAATCCTGCCAGCCCCAGTTCCACCAGGGACATAAACACATTACTAACTTGAGGCACACACTTATCCCAGCAGGCAGCAACACACTTTCTGGTGCCAATCTCCTGGGAATTAATTTTGTGCTCAGTACTGTATTTGGAGGAGTTTGAAGCGGGCAGACGATGCCCAAACATTGCTGATTAATGAACAAATGCACTGAAGGAATGCCAGCAGGTCTTGCTTTGTGCTTTCAGACACCAAAAGGCTTCAGAAGATGTCTTTAATATTTAAAACTTGACCCTTACTAAAACATTGTGAATTGTCAGGTGCCTGCAGGACTAAAATGCCCAGCTTTATTAAAAAACAACAACCATGGGGTTGTATGAAGTGGAAAGTTCATTTTAACAAGCCCTTCTCCAGCTTTTTTTCATTAGGATGCAAACATTTGAGGTCTGGAGGATGCCTGCAATAGAGCTCGGCCCTGCACAGCCTTCACCAGCCCCAGGGTGGGATGGGGGGGGTCTGTCAGCAGCAGCCAGCTCTGGGATGACTTTGCTACTGATTAAGCAGCAGGGGGTCAATCTCCCCGCAGAACATTGTTGTTTTATCTCATAATGCCTTTTTGTCCTGCCCTTTTGTTCTCGGGAGAACAAAGGGAGAATCCTACATCAAAGGTTATGTGAGCGCACAGCGTCTGGAAACCTCAGCTCTGCACCACAGCTGGGAGAGAAAGCAGAGCCTGTGACATCAGAAATTACTGGTTTGTTTCAAAAAAACCAAACCTGCAGGTGAGTGGGAGCCATGAACGCAAAGCACTGCAAAAATGTCACAAAAGCAGATTTTCTCAGGCACAGCTGACGGCAGCAGTGGGATCAGGGCACCCTCAGTCTGGAGCTGGCACCCAGCTGTGTGGGGCAGCCACAGCCTGCAGGGGAGGGACGGGGCATCCAGAGGGATCTGGACAGGCTGGAGAGGTGGGACCATGTGAAACTCATTAAGCTCAACAAAGCCAAGAGCAGGTGCTGCACTTGGATCAGGGAGAAGGACTTGGGGTGTTGGTGGGTGAGAAGCTCCACGTGCCCTGGGCTGATCCCCCAGTGTGGGCAGCAGGGGAGGGAGGATTCTGCCCCTCTGCCCCACTCAGGTGAGACCCCACCTGCAGAGCTGCCCCCAGCCCTGGGGTCCAACAGCAGAAGGACATGGAGCTGCTGGAGCCATTCCAGAGGAGGCCACGGAGATGCTCCAAGGGCTGGAGCCCCTCTGCTCTGGAGCCAGGCTGGGAGCGCTGGGATTGTTCACCTGGAGAAGATAAGGCTCCAGGGAGAGCACAGAGCACCTTGCAGTGCCTAAAAGGGCTCCAGGAGAGCTGGAGAGGGACTTGGGACAGGGGCCTGGAGGGACAGGACAAGGGGGAATGGCTTCCCACTGCCAGAGGGCAGGGATAGATGGGATATTGGGATGGAATTGTTCTCAGTGAGGATGGTGAGGCCCTGGCACAGGTTGCCCAGAGCAGCTGTGGCTGCCCCATCCCTGGAAGTGTCCAAGTCCAGGTTGGACAGGGCTTGGAACAACCTGGGATAGTGGAGCTTGATGCCCCGTGGCAGGGGATAGAACGAGATGGGCTTTGAGATCCCTTCCCACCAAAACCATTCCATCATTTCCCTCTCTGTGAGGGTGGGATGGAAGCAGTGACATGCACAGGTGCATCTCAGCCACTGTGTAAAAGGACGTGTTTTTCCCCAAGCACAGCCGATGTCCTTGGCACATCCAGGCTGGAGTCACCCCAGCCCTCCCTGCCAGTTTAGCACCAAGTGCTCAGAACAGCAATGCCATGGGCTGAGCTGCCACTGTCACATGCAGGGCTGGCAGGACAGGAGGGACTATCCTGACTCTCCACCAGGCCGGGCACGAGCTCCAGCCACAGCCTCTCTGCTGGGAAAAATAGCATGGCCAGCAGGAAGTGATTGTCCCTCTGTCCTCGGCCCTGGTGAGGCCACACCTCAAGTCCTGTGTCCAGTTCTGGGCCTCTCATGACCAGAAAGACCTTGAGGGGCTGGAGCATGTCCAGAGAAGGGAACGGAGCTGGGGAAGGGGCTGGAGCACCAGGAGCAGCTGAGGGAGCTGGGGGAGCTCAGCCTGGCGAAAAGGAGGCTCTGGGTGGCCCTTGTGGCTCTGCACAACTCCCTGACAGGAGGGGGCAGCCAGGGAGGGTCAGGCTCTGCTCCCAGGGAACAGGGACAGGACAAGGGGAAACAGCCTCAGGCTGTGCCAGGGAAGGCTCAGGTTGGACATCAGGAAGAATTTCTCCATGGAAAGGGTTGTCAGGCATTGGCAGGGGCTGCCCAGGGCAGTGGTGGAGTCCCCATCCCTGGAGGTGTTCAAGAAATGATGGACGTGGCTCTCAGTGCTCTGGTCCAGGAGATTGGTCAAAGGTTGGAGTCAAAGTTGGAGGCCTTTTCCAACCTAAGTGATCCTGTGAGCCTGTGATCCTGTTCTATATGGGCTGGGCACTTGCAGAGAAACAGCCTGCTTTCCTTAGTGCTTGTGTGAGCCCTGGGAATCCAACAGCCCCTGTTCCCGGGATGCTGGTGCATCTCGTGTGGAGACTGAATGTATTTAGCATTTTATCATGCGAGGCCTGAGAGGTGCAGCACAACGTGGCTTTCTCACAGTGATAAACCTGAAAGACCAGGATGATATCTGGGCAACGCAGAGAAACAAGGAACTATTGTAACTTTCAGGCTGAGAATGAATAAACAATAATTACGTGCATGCAATAAAATTATCTTCATTAGCTGAAGGTGAGCACAGATGAAAATCAGATTCAACCATCACCCAAGCCCAGCATGTCCAGCTCCAAATCTGAATTTTCTGCTCTCAGCCCTGGCATTACTGCTGCTCTCTGCAGCACGGCTGATGATACACTCCAGAACTGAGTTCCATGAAAAGCACAGGTAATTTGGGCCTATAATTAACTCCAGGGACAAATAATAGCGTTTATGAGTCAAATTCACCCGAGGGCAACCACAACAAAATGCTACTCAGCTGAGTCATTGGGAAAATTGGCAGGCGGGTTGGATCCTGGTCCAAACCCAGAGCTATGACGTTCCCTCCTCCAGTGTGCCTTGAGCGCTCCAGGTTTGGGAAAGATCTGAAAATAAACTGCATTTTCTCTGCCCTGTGTCCTCCTCAGGTCTCGTGAGCTGCTTTGCTGGGCAGTGGGGAGGTGGAAAGGTGCTCACAGCTCATGGCATGGCACCTCCATGGGCATCACCCCCAGAGCTGATGGCCCCTGGGGAGGCAGAGCCTATTTCCACCCTGCTGCCTGCTCACCCATGCTCAAGGACAGACTTAAAAGATAACACGGCATCAGTAAAAGACAAAACTAAGTGGAAAAAAAAGTAGAGAGCAGAAAAATCCTTCCCCCCGTTCCCACAGCCCTTAATCCTGGAGATATGTATTCGTGTATTAAACAGTTCGTGAGATGATTATGTAAGTGAAATCTCTGCAAATCTTTTGAAAAAAAATAAATAAACTGATTACTTCCCCCCTCTCCCTCTGGCTAACCTTTTGCAGATTTAACAGATAACCAACAGTGAACGGAGGCCAAATAAATTGCTTAAAGTTTCACTGCCCTGCCGGCCCGCCCCGGCTCCCTGCAGGGCGACTGGGGACTGCTGACAGCTGCCCGGGGGAGCCGGAGCCGGCACAGCCACGCGTGCGTCGCTTTAGGAAACATCTGCTGCAGTTTAGGATATTAGGAGCCACATCGAGATGCATGAACGGCTTGAAACAGATCAGGGGCAAGGCAGAAAACCTGCTCTGGGGGCTCTGGCTGAGAAATAAAGTGTTTCCCAGAGCAAGTCCTGCTCTTGATGGGCACAAGGAGCTGTTCAGCTGGGGGATCCCATCCCTCCTGCTGGGAGAGAGGGCGAGATGCCCGCTGTCATTTTGCCCCTCCAGGGGGACTGCTGTGGTTCAGAACTGCATCCTGAGCATCCTTACTTGGACCAAAAGTGACCTGGACTCTGGTGACCTACTTGCTTCACCCAGCACTTCCTCAGCAGCTGCTGAAGGACTTGCACTTAATGTAATAATAGGAGATGTTATTTCCCCTGGAAGAGGGTGGGTAAAAAGCAGCCCGTCATTAATAGCAAATAATTCTTCCACCAGTATATTGCTGTGTCAGAATTAGTCTCACCCCTGTCATTACAGCACTCTCACTCCTCTGCCAAGGCAGGAATGCTCCGCAGTGGCTGATGGATAAGGAATGAATCCATCATCCCCGACACTAACGGGATGTGGGTGTGCTGAGCAAGTGACTCTGACCTGCAGCCACCCACAGGCAGAGCAAAGCCCAGGAGCCTGCCTGCCCACAGCCATCCTCTGCCAAAATCCACCCTCATTTCCCTGGTTCCTGGTGCACCTCAGCTTTCCCAAGCCGTGTTTTTTTCAAGGGAGAGGATGTGCCAGCACATTGAGCCAGAGCTCCCATGGGATGTGAGCAAAAACCCCACTAATCCATACCTTGGTTCCCACAGCTCTGCCCTCTCTCATGGCACCATCATTGTCCCTCACAGCTTAAATCCAGCCAAGACAAGACTGAACTCTTTCCTTCTCCTTCCAAATCCACTGAGCCTCTCCAGAGAGAGCAAGATTTTCCAGGGAGGAACAACGGGACAGGTTTCAGGGAGAAACTTCTCATCCTCCCTGAGAAGAAGGAATCCTCTGGGGAAGGAAGACTTTAACTCAACGTATCCAAGTGGAAAGGAAGGGGAAGATCCTGCTGTCCCTGTACATCTTCATCCAGAGCTCTCTGCAGGATGTGACACATCACATAGCAGAGCTGAGGGAGCTGTGCCACCCTGCAGCTGAGGCTGGAGCAGCCATGGTCCTGCCTTGGGAAATGCCTGTGGAAATCCGTTCAATGCTGGAATGTCCCACAGAGCCGGCACAGCCAGGGCTGGAGCTGGGAGCCACCAGCTTTACTTCCCTTCCCATTACAGCTCCATTGGATCCCCACCAGTGCAGTTATCAAAGGTCACCTCCGCCTTCCCCACAGCCTTTGAGCCTGGTTCAATCCAAGGTGCTCCAGCTGTGGTGCCCAGGAGCGCCACCATCCCCTTCCCAGTGTGCCATCACCCCCCTTCCCATGCCCAGGAGTGCCACCATCCCCTTCCCAGTGTGCCATCACCCCCCTTCCCATGCCCAGGA